>PVKM010002813.1:0-61837 GCA_004027735.1 Carollia perspicillata
TTTCCTGGGCAAACATTTCAAGAGAAGTATATTAACTTGTCAATATTATCTTTGAACATAATGGGCATTTTAAGTAGTGCATGCTACTGAACCTTTCAGTTTGATGTGTTTGATCTTAGAAATGAGTGGTGTTCTCTGTTTATGTCATTTATATTTAAGCCACTTATACCTACTTTAACTCGTGGCTTCTCTTTTGCTGAAGAAGGTGCACTCCATCCCAGCCAGGAAAGATTGAAAGTGCAGGCAATAATAGTCTTACTATCCTTCTAAATTGCTTCAGGTATTTTTTCTGCCCTTAGAGATAATTAATTCCTAGAGTTAGTGTTAGGATGACAAATAGTCAGTGGAACTGTACACATGTTTATTCAAGATATGTACCGTAAAGAAGCAGTGCATATACTACTGCAAAAACCAAACAAAGCCCCCAAAACAAAAACCCTGCCACATGATAAATGCTGTAAAATTACAGATACAAAGCTACATGAGAGCTCTCCAGAGCATTAAAACATCATGTTACAGTATTTTACATTTCGTTTCTTTGGTGTTTCTTTTGGGATATTATAACAGAGGGCAACAGCCACACCCAGCTGGTGCTAACCCTAACATCTACGATTTCTAAGAAGCCTTTAAAAACTTTACAATTGACTAAGCAATATGTAAATTCCGTGTAATTTGCACACTGATTTTCTCTTTTTGTTTTTTTACAACTTTGTATTTGTCAAATGAACTAAATCTGTGATTTTAATTCAATGAAAGTTTTACACTGGCCTTTTAAAAATCATAATATTGAGTACACCACTAGATGGCAGAAAAAGATCAGAAAATTTCCATTACATACTCAAACATTAGAAAATATGTATAGTGCATGAAGATCTTCCTGGAATTACATATATACATTAAATATGATTTATTCATGTTTTAATTATCAATAAATCATGCTTTATAAACTTTATCAATTATATTTTCAATATGGAAAATTTTGTACTTTATTTGATATATGTATACACACATATATAGCAATATGCAATACATTTCTAACACATATGCACCATCTGTACATGTATGTGTGAGTACTAACAAACTGTGTATTCTATATAGGACAATACTTGAGAAAAAGCGAAATGAAAACCACCCTTTGACACCTCACACAGCACATGTTCTCTCTTGTGCTTTACTCCTATATTAATTTAAACTTTTATCTTTCTAACTAGGAATAATTCAATATTAACTATTATTTTTATAAACCCTAATATTATATTTTATTGTATTTTACATATATAAATGTATTTAAATGACTATATTTTATCATTGTATGTTAAAAATAAAATTTACTACACATTGATTACTTTCAAATTCTCTTAGTTAATATTTACACAGGGTTATTCATTCATCAAAAATTTCAATCAGTTTTTGCCCTTTGAGTATGATGCTGGCAGAAGGTTTGTCATATACGGCTTTTATTATATTTAAACATGTTCCATCTATTCCCATGTCACTGAGTGTTTTCACAAAAGGGTGCTGGATTTTATCAAATGCTTTTTCTGCATCTATTGATATAATCATGTGGTTTTTATCCTTCATTTTGTTTATGTGGTGAGTCACATTTATTGATGTACAAACATTTTACCAACCTTGTATCCTCAGGATAAATCCCACTTGATCATGGTGTATGATATTTTTGATGCATTGCTAGATTCGGTTTGCTAATTTTTGTTGAGAATTTTAGCATCTGTTCATCAGGGATATTGGACTATAATTTTCTTTTTTTGTAATGTTTTTATATGGTTTTGGTGTAAGGATAATGCTGGCTACCTAAAGGGAGCTTGGGAGCCTCTTCTCCTCTTGAATGTTTTGAAATAGTTTGAGAAGGAAACATGTTAGTTCTTCCAGGAATATTTGATAAAATTCACCTGTGAAGCTATCCAGTCCAGGGCTTTTGTTCCTTAGGAGTTTTTTGATTACTGCTTCAATTTCAATAAGTATAATCTGTCTATTCAGATTCTCTGATTCTTTCTGATTTAGTGTTAGAATATTGTATGTCTCTAGGAATTATCTATCTTGTCCAGGTTGTCCAGTTTGTTGGCATATAGTTGTTCATAATGTCTCCTTACAATCCTTTTTATTTCTTTGGTGTCAGTTGTTATTTCTCCTCTTTCATTTCTGATTTTATTTATTTGGGTCCTCTCCCTTTTTTTCTCAATAAGTCTGGTTAAAGGGTTGTCAATCTTGTTTATCTTTTCAAAGAACCAGCTCTTGGATTCATTAACATTTTGTATCTTTTTTTAGACTCTTTCATTTATTTCTGCTCTGATATTTATTATTTCCATCCTTCTATTCACTTTGGACTTTATTTGTTGTTCTTTTTCAAGTTCCTTTAAGTGCAAAGTTAGATTTTTTTATTTCAGTTTTCTGTCAATCTCACTAATCATCAGAAAAGTGCAAAGTAAAACCACAATGAGATATCATCTCACACCTGTCTGAATGGCTATCATCAATAAATCAACAAACAACAAGTGCTGGTGAGGATGTGGAGAAAGGGGAACCCTTTTGCACTATTGGTGGGAAAGCCGACTGATGCAGCCACTGTGGAAAGCAGTGTGGAGTTACCTCAAACAATTAAACATGGGTATGCCTTCGGCACAATGATCCCACTTCTGAGAATATGTCCTAAGGAACCCAAAACACTAATTTGAAAGAACATAAGCACTCCTATGTTCATTGCAGCATTATCTACAATCACCAAGATGTGGAAACAGCCCAAGTGTCCATAAATAGACAAGTGAATAAAACAACTATGGGACATTTACACAATGGAATACTACTTGGCTATAAAAAAGAAGAAAGTTTTACCCTTTGTGACAGTTAGGGATGGACCTGAAGAACATTATGCAACATGAAATAAGCCAGTCAGAGAAAGACCAATAGCATATGATTTCACTCATATGTGAAATCTAATGAACAAACTGAACTAACAAACAAAATAGAGACAGACTCATAGATATAGAGCAGGACAACAGCTAAGAGGGTAGAGGGTAAGGGGAAGAAGAACTGAGCAAAAAAGAAAAAGGACTCATGGACATGGACAACACTGTGGTGATTGCAGAGGGAGGGGTTATAAGGAGACTAAATGATAATTGAAAAAAACATTAAAAAAAGAAAAAAATTCCAAACAGCTATGATATTTAAAGAATTGTTCCTACTTCTATATTAGAAGAATTTGGTAAAAAATTACAATATTCTCTGTGGTAATACTTATTCTTTATTTGATCAAAAAGAGGCACATTTTTGAGACAGAAAATTAGGAAATTAATTAGTTTGAGTTAGTAAACTTTGTATTCAGTTTTGTCTCCACTACTATATGCTCTGTGATCCTTAGCAAATCAATATCCAGATGCCAATGAACAGGTGAAAAAAATTGGTTACCAAAACTTCTAATGGAAAAGAAAAAATTATTTCATTGATGTGTGAGTCATATTTTTAATTCCCAGTTTTTAGAAAAGCTTAGATGAAATGGTGTTGATTCATTTGTATTGCATTAACTCAATATTTTCTTAACCTTGCTTTTGAATTTTTACAGATTTATCCTTATGTTCAATCTCAACTAATCGGTCTTTTCTTCTCATTCGTATCCTCATCACTTATCACTTATCTCCCATCATTCCCTCCGCATTTCTTTTCTTTTATTGTTTGGATGGGTGAGATGGAATATAAAATTTAAAAAAAGAAATTTTAAAATTATGATTTTAGAGTTAGTTGGAGAAAGGGGTTTTCTGTTTTCCTGAACTCCTTAAGAATTAGGAAAAATTGGACTTACTGACTTACAATTTAGCATAACTAAATAATGCTAGATATTAGGAAGTTTCTCATAGATTTACTGAGCAGAAATTTGGAGGTCAACTCTAAAAATTTTCTAAAAACAGACTATTATTTGTTCAAATACCTATAATCCCAAGATATATACATACATACCTACATATACACATACAAAGACTTTTAGTCCTTGATTCCATGGATAATATGCTCCCCTCAAGTAGATAAATTATCTTATACTTATGTTTACAAACCATTGAGACATATGTGTGTGTATATATTTCGTTATCACCTGAGGATATGTTTATTGATTTTAGAGAGAGGAAGAACGAAAGGGAAAGAGAGAGAGAAACTTCAGTGCAAGAGAGAACTATTAGTCGGTTGCCTCCACACTCAGAACTCTGCTGCCTAAACCTTTTTTTTTTTTTTTTTTTGCATTCTAGGCTACAGAATCAGCCCCATCTCAGTCTCACGAAAGTATAAAAGCAGAACATTTCACATTTTAATGTGGGCATATTTTTTATTTAATACACTTTGATATATAATTAGTTTTTATCTAATATTATTTTGGATTTGTTCCTGTAATGTGTTCAGATTGCTCCTAGAATCATCCTAGAAAAACTTATCCTTAGTGCATGTCAATTTACCAACAGCTGGAAAAGTTTTCCACAAATTCTTTCATCTCAAAAGAAGAGCTTTCAGTGAAGAAAAACAATAAATATCTCTACTTAGTCTTTTCCTAAAAGACCATTCACAATATCACTTTAATGAGAATAACTATCACCCTTTATGAATACATTTTTAACGTTTTTCCCAAATAAAAGTGAATGTTGAGAGATTTTAACAAAGAAGAAAAAAATTCACAAATAAGAACACTAGGTTTTACTCATTCTGCTAAACTTTAAATATGTACCTGTTTTGTTTTGCGTGAAGTTAGAAGAAACTTAGCAACTGCAAATTCACCATTTAAAAAGGTTTTCTATTTCAAAAACTTCCTACTCACTTTTGTATTGATAAGGCTATCAAATTAGAAAAATATATTCTTATTATTAGTTAGACATATGTTCTACCTGTAAAGTTTTATTTAATTTTCTGAATTTTCCACACATGGTTATAATAAGAATGAACTATACACGAGGATTTACTAAGACTCTAGCAAATGTATAGGAGAAAGAAATATGGGTTTCCTTCACATGCTTTATTTTCTATTAAGATATTCCCTTTCTTATGGCACATGATATTGTTAAGAAATACACTACTTATAGCCCAAATGTTCTTAATGTCATTCTAAATAGATTGTTCCATAGTTGGCTTCTTGCTGACTCTCATTTTATGGACAGTAAATATGGCAAATATTGTCCCTTAATGTTTTGTCTGTTATTTCTCTATTATACATTTGTATGTTTCTTGACATTTCTTAGCTTTGACTTTTAAGGACATTTCAAATTCCATTGACTGCTAAGGTAATGCTAACCAAATGACATTGTCTGCTTATTGAAATAGACACAGGCCCTGGCTGTTGTGGCTCGGTGGGTTGAAGCATTGTCCCATAAACCAAAAGATCACAGGTCCAATTCCTGGTCAGGGCACATACCGGGGTTTCGAGTTTGATCCCGCTAGGGAACATAAGAGAGGGCAGCCAATTGATGTTTCTCTCTCTCTCTCTCTCTCACACACTCTCTATCCTTTCCTCTCCCTCTAAAAGCAATGAAAAAACATTCTCGGGTGAGGACAAAAAAAATAAAATAAATAAAACACACAGTATCATAATGGCCTAAATATCTAATTCTATTTTGAGAATTTATCAATCTAGGAGTTACCTAACTCTTATGAAATATTGGCAATGTGCTTATAATTCTTCCAGATGCTGGAGAGAATATAAAGGAGTTATAAGACAATGTCCTCATCCACACAAAGTTTAGAGTTCAACCATCTATATAATATCTCAACAGAGCAAAGTTATTTTTTCCTATTTCTCTTATTCCCTGCCAAGTTCTCCTCAGCTGTTGAGAGTTTCTATGGCTTCTGTCCAAGAAGTTTTTGCTACATAATCAGCACAAAGTGCTATCTGAAGAGGATCGGTACACAGCTGTACAAGAACAACTCCTGGACACACTGGTCAACAGTTTCTTGATTGTTTTCCCCTTTAGGGAAGAATACTTGAGCTAATACATTGAAGAGACTACCAAGCTCAAGAGAAGCACCATATTTATACATGAAGTAAATGTTTCTGGTTGTTATCAGATTATGATATTGTTTGTTAATTAGTTGGATTGGCCATGAAAGATTAGCCTTCTAGAAATTTTCTAGTCCTTGTAGTAATTCATATGATATCTGCTATAAGGTAAGAGAAGCCTTCAAATTTTTCAGAATGAAAATTAGGACAGAACTTCAGTCTTTTTCAAGGACACTACTTGATTTTGGGAAGAGCAATCTTTTATTGTGAGGGGCTGTCCTGTGCGTTACAGAATCCCTGCCTCCAGCAGTAAATGTCAATAGCTTCCTTTTCTCAGTGATTGTTAACCATTAAAGCATCCCTAGTACAGGATCCAGCAGAAGTAGTGCCATTGAGTGTGATTGGTATGGTACATGAATGTCTTGTATAAGATAGACAGCAATTTGAGTATTTCATCTAAAGTGTCATATGTGTGCTTGAGTGTGATATTGTTCTGCTACAGAATTGCATGCTTATGACTTTTAATAAAATATTTTTATGTTATTTGTGCTGGACCTTGTAATTTACTCAAGTGTTTTGAGAATGAAAGGTGTGTTACAGGCTCTGAGAAGCACCTTAGTCATACTTAATTTTCCCATTGACGTTAAATGTGATATTGTATACACTATAAATTCCTACATTTGAAATATATACAAAATTAAGCAGAAGAAAACTTCAAGTGAATATAATTGTCTAAATATCATTGTTCAATGGCTAAGATGCAACCTTAAGTATCATTGTTCATTCTTTAATTAGCCTAAATAATCTTAGAGATAAAGAGAATCATACTTTTTGTAGAGATACAAAGACTCTTGGAAATGATTACAGCCCATTCAATTTATTTTACAGAAAAAAGCATCTAGGATAAGTTAAACATTGGATGTGGTCACACTTGGATTCTGAGTGTCTGAGGAAAGGTATTTCAAAGCCATGAACACATTAATGACTTAAACATTCTAAGAAGAGAGAAGTGAAAGCTAGGCAAACCAAGAAATGCTTTTAATCAACTTCTCAGCCTATTTTCTCAAACTGGAACCATTTCAAACCATTTCAATGTTGCACGCTTTTCTCAGCATAGCACTATTAAAACCTCTTAGGTTAGGGCAAACTTTGTTTTCACTGAGACAACATTTGTCTCCTTTTCATTCTAATAGAAATGAATAAAGCCAAAACAGAACTTTCACACCTAAGTCTTATTTTCAATGATTAACGAAATCAAAACTTCTTTGGTGATGAAGCTTAAGACATGGTCTCCTAGCTATGGTGTTCTGAACTGTTGCAAATATTTCTTTGAACATTTTATTTCTAGTGACCCGCTGTTCTTAACTGAGATGCACAGTTCCTTCAAACACATTTGAACATAAAATAACAGATATTACGTGATTGAGTCAGACTGTTCATGAAGTAACTATGACTCTACATTGAAACCCATGGAACATGACATGTGTATCACAGGTTGATATTTTTTCAGTTCTTACTTGTGACATAGAAGGTCATCTTAGATGGAAAATAGATCATTTGTGAAATTCAAACATATTACTACTGTTATTTTTTCTCTTACCTTGAAGCTTGTCATTCTATCACAGAGAGAATAAAATCAGTTCGGCCCAATTTATTCTTCACAGAGCCCAGCTATTTATACTATCTTATTGTTTCCCCTTTGCTAGGTAATATCAAACTGATTGTTGAGTGAATCTTTGCAGGATTTTCCAAGAAATCCAAGTTAAATTGTCCAGGCTAAAATCATATATTATTTTTTATTATTTATTAAATAGAGAAAGTGCACATGCTACTTTTCTATTTTTCATAAATTTTGCTTTTTTTCTGTTCAGGATAGTAGTAAATCAAAATCCTGGCTCTAAAATCTTAACAATTTACTGTTTCCATTTAATCATATTCCCTTTCTACTAACTTCTACTCCTTTCCCCAAAAATCATATTGGGAAATTAACCTGATGAATTTGCCCTCAGAGTAACTAACCTCACTTCTGAAAATTCCATTCTTTTCTACTTATCATGTGAGAGGGGAAGAAATTGAGAGATTAGGGATCTCCTCTAACACTGTCCAAGTTTTCTTATTTCTGCTTTTTTTTTCTCTCCTAGCATTAATTCACATTCGCACTACCTTCATTTTGTTCTTCATCCCCAGTCTCCTGAGATTAATGTGGCCCTGGTAATAATAAATAGGTTGACAGCTGAAGGAGTCAGTAGACAGATATCAGCTTGTCATTCTATGCATAAACTTTGGTTAACCAAAGGTGGAGAATATTTCCAAACATGTCTAAAAAGTATGAAAAATGTGGTTCTTTCATGCTTGAATAACTGAAAGGTAGCCAAACTGTTTCTGTCAAACTTTAAAAAAATCAGACTGAAAATACCGTGATAAATTTTGACTCAAATTTCAATTTAATTTAAAGAGCAAATGCCTTTTTAAATATCTGTAATATTATGAGAAAGCAAAGAGATCTCCATTTAATTATAAATTCTGTTCAGATAAATGGAAATATGGAAGTAAAATTTTATTTCTTTGTACCTGCTTAAAATTCCCATTGCTTTAAAACAGCATTTTGAAGTGTGTCCTCTATGTAAATTTCCTTTTTTACTTCCACTCCTTGATATAATTTTCTCCCAGTGTATTTACTAGGTAACAGGAATAAAACTATTTTTAAGTTCTTGTGGTGAATTTTTAGAAATGATTTTCTTTTTGTCTCGTCTTGATCTATTTTGAGGAAGGTCGCAGCAGACATCATCACACTCCATTACCACTCTGGAAGAAGTAAGAGTACCAATAATTCTGAATTATTGGTTGTGTCAATAATTCAACATTTTAAAAGATTATAAAATTGGTCTGGTATAATTTTACAGAGAAATTTTAGATCTTTAATTGACATCCTGTACAAATACAAGGGAATGTTTATATTTCCTTTGACTGTGGAAAATAGATTTTGTTCTACAACTTGTTGTTTTTATTCCTCTATATGTGCACATATGCTGAAACAATACTCGTAGTGAGCTGAATGGAAAATAAAACAATCAACTTAACATTGAAAATAGGTGCCAAATAAATGGCTCTTGCTAAAGAAATAAGTGAATTTCCAGGCCCTAGATCCTCAGGTTAGATATTTATATAGAATAAATGGGGTCTTGGGAGAAATCCAACTGCTAAGGTTGTATTGCTCTCTCACATCTTATTTCCTTCTGGTTACAAAATAGACTCGAACATACACTTGAAACGCAGACATATACTTGAAGGTCTAGTTTTATACCATGGTAAACTGTCCAAAATTTGTGATGAAATGATTTTCAGCATGAAAGAATGAATAGGAAATATAAACACAGAGATTAAACTTGTTTACGCCTCAGGCTTAGTTCGATTACTGAAACATGTGTGAAAACTCAAGAGTCTTGTGAATGTTGTCACCTCCACCTCATATACTCCATGTCCTTGTCCTCCAGGAAAAATGTATCATAATGATTCTCATTGTTAACCGCTTAACAATTGGATGGTTAAAACATTAAAGTGATAAAATAGTAATGCTAAAGTTAGAAAGAGGCTCTGTAGTAGAGATATTTTCTTTTCCTTTTTTTTCTATTTGAGATATATTAGATTTTTTTCTTTAAAAGAAAAAGTTCAGCATGTCCCGCCTTTGTCTGTGTGTGTTATTTTGTTTTAACTAGTGAGTACTATTACTTCCTAGAGAAGTCCACATCTCAGAAGAGCAGTGTGACTGATACAGATCTCAAGGTATAAGATTTACAATAATTTCAGAACAAAATGTAATAAAGTGCTAATGAATGTTACCTTCCTAATTAAAATTTAAATTGAATAGCAGAGCAATATGTTATATTAAGACTATTCAGATATGAAATTATAGATTGTTTTTATTTTATTAGCTTTTCTGTTTTTATGTCTACTATGGAGGCACTGACAGACTTTTTTTTTGGCTAATGAGTATGTCAACTTTGATAACTGATGAATGTCCATAAATATTATAGCCATGTTCTCTGAATTTCTGTATTCTTTCTATTTTTTTAGAGCTGTCACTATGTTAAATAACCATGCATCTATTTTTAATTTAAGTTTTAATAGTCAATATTATAAATAACACCAAACGTGTGTGTACATGACTCCCTCTGTGAACTTGTGACTATGTCTAAGGAATTACATCCCAGAAAAAAAAATTATCAAATTAAAGCATGTTAACAATGTCCCCAAAAGTTTTATAGATTACTCTGCCATTGAGGAGATTCCCTCTAATCCTCATTCATCACAAGGCATCATCATCTCTTAGAGATACTAATTTTAAAATAGATTAGGGGAATGAATGCATTTTGTTTACAACATTGCTCAAAGAGAAATCTAAACCTTTATGTCACTTGAAAACAAACAAAATGACAATGAAACCCAGAAATATTTCTACTTTCTTTAAATAAAAATTTAAACAAATGATTTCAACATCTTCCTTAATTTAAATAAACTCTTGCCCTGGCCAGGTAGCTCAGTTGGTAGAGCATCACCCTGATATGGCAAGGTTCTGGGTTCAACCCCCCAATCAGGGCACATAAAAGAATCAACCAATGAATGCGTAAATAAGTTTAACAACAAATCGATGTCTCTCTATCTCTCTCCCCACTTCCTCTCTCTCTCAAAAAAATCAATAATAAAAATAAAATAAGTAAATGAATAAATTTTTAATTTCCACTTTAATATCTTCTTTAAAAAAACTTTCTAACACAAGAATCACTAAGCCCTGTGCTCACATAAAAGTTAATGATTACATAGCTTAAGGAGGTATAGAATTATAATTTAAAAAAAATTTTTTTGGCTTATTTATTTATAAGTTCAATTATAATGTGTTGTCTCTGGAAGACCTTATGTACAATAGCTTCTGAAGTTTATGTCAGGAGAATCTGAATGTTTACAAGAGTAAAATTAAAAGTATGGTAAATGGAACAATGCAAGTCATAAAATGTGTGAAACAGAATTTAAAGAAACTGATAGATCATGCTATCTCTCTCATAATTTATTTTTAGATATAGAGAAAGTGGGACCTATGTGCAAAGTGACACTGCGCATTATAGAAAGCTGCAACAATGTCCATGATGTCCCGCCTTTTCATCTGACGTCCTTCCTGTTACCAGGCTAATGACACAGATGCAAGGACCCCACTTTTTCTGTGGGAAAATCATGACATTTTGGTATAATGAAATGCCACTTTATGCAACATATGAAAAGATGTCTGTTTAACTTGCCCTTAGTGCACACTTTTTTCGTATTCCTACAATGTGCTTGTTTCACCAATAGATGGCACACTTACTGCTTACAATTTTATGCTTTAACTGGTTACTTATAGAAAGGCTGCATTATTAGGACTTTACCAATACGCTACTACTTTAAAACAAGCTGTGCTTTATAAAAGAACTATGTAAATTTCTTCACTAAAATGAAATTTACATATTTAAAATACTTAGAAATATTATTTAGAAAGTCAATCAACTGTCAATGATTATAGCAATGCATTATAAGTGAAATTAACATTTATGCCAATCTGGAAGGGAAATCTTCTTGATATGCTCTACACATGCCTTTTATATTCCTTTTGAGATGGAATGCTATATGACAGCATACACAGTATAGTTCTGCACATTTGATCCTTTATGATATACCTTTGCATACCACTCCTAGCTTTATCTCTGGGCCTACCTGTGCATTACTCCACTATACCCTTTTAGACAAATGGATAAACTATTAATTAAGTGATTGAACTTAGTCCTCAATGTAAGATGTGTTCTAATCTGCTTCCTCACGTTTCTTGAAATAACTAGCCAACTGTACTGTAGAGCTATTATTTTTTGACTTAATGTCTATTGAAAAATATATATCCATTTAGGAGAACTTCGTATTCTAGGCTGAAATTATTCAAAAATTTTTAAATTACTGCTTTGGTTTTTCTTATAAATTAGGAAAACAATTTTCCAAATAACATGAAAATGCCAGATTATTTCTGAGAAATACTCTTTCATTAAATAGACCAAAGCAATTGGAAAGATTCAAATATGTATGTTTGAACCAATAACTCTCAGGCTTTCTCAGAAGCCTTTTTCAGGCATTTTGATATTATATACAAAGTCACTCCACATTCATAGCTCATGTGCACTGTTTAATGGTGTGAAAGCAAACTTTATTCACCCCTAAACATATTAGTCTACAACTTCTGGAAAGGCAGAAAAAGATGATGCTTTATTAAGATAAAGAATCTCTCAAAGGCTAAAATTGTCTTCTTTTTCATGGCTGAGTAGTATTCTATTGTGTAAATGTCCTACGGCTGTTTTATCCTCTCAGCTACTGATGGACACTTGAGCTGCTTCCACTTCTTGGCAATTGTACAAACTGAACTAACAAGCAAAATAGAGATGGACTCACAGAGAGCAGGCTGACAGCTCTGCCAGTGGGAACGGTGGTGATTAGGGGGTGGGGTGGGTCCAGCAAAAAGGAAAAAGGACTCATGGACATGGACAACAGTGTGGTGATTGCAGGGGGGAGGGGGTATAAGAGGGACAATTGGTAATGGAAAAAATACAATAAAAATAAAAAATAAGGAATCTCTCACCCGTTAACATTATGAGCAAAAATGCACAGCAAAATCCTTCATTTGTTGTCATTAGTACTTGGCTCACTGATTTCTCCCTCACTAATCCAGTTATTCTTGAGAATTCCAAGTGGATTCATCCAAAAACTTTGATCTCTTCACTTCTAAGCTTATTCTTTCCTGTATCTTGTCTTTATCTCTATCAATCTCAGCTCAAGAATCTACATTTTAATTACGACATTGTAGCACCACATTCTAACTTTCATGTTCGATGCTAAAGTAATTGTGCTCCAGCTCAGTGTCCACCTTCCATAGGTCTCCAGTACTTGACTAGCTGTTCACTCACCAAATCCATCTTTTTCTTTACCTTTTTCCACACACACCCCTGTCCTCATTGCTCTCTTCACCCCACTGAGATTCCTCAGATTCCTTGGATGACTGTGCAGTACCACAGCCCATGCTTTGCTAATGCCCTTATCCTCCTCTTCCTCTGATGTACTTGCTGGCAAATCACCCGTGGTTAAATCTGATGGTTCACTGACGATACATGGACCCACCTCCTCAGCAGCTATTTATGGCTGGAGAAGAAAAAAAGTCCTCCATTGCGGACTTATCTCACTTGAAATTTATGTTTACAAGTCACAAGTGGGCACTCAGCACACATAACAATTCTACTGCACTTTCCCAAGCTCTTCAACTACTGTTTCACACCTTTTCTTATCTCTCCAAACACACTCCTCTCTCTCACTTTACACTCAAGATATTATATCAAATGTCATTGAAAATAATTTGTTATAAGAGTAGATCTTATCTTCCTGCAACCAAATTCATTCATTTCTCTGTGCCTGTACTCACGTAGTCTCTTTCCTCTTACTACAAAGACAGGGATAAGTTTGCCAACATCTGAAGCCAGTTTCTTCATATGAGTAGTCTGAAGATCTCTGTTCACTCTTGCTCACTTATTGGCTTTGGTTTTTACAATTATATACTCAATTCGCCCTTTTTTTCTGTACCATTTTTTCCACTCCTAAAGAATTTCCAACAGTAGAACAAATAACAATAACAAAGCTTTAATATCACTCCATCTTAAAAAAAAATTCTAAGACTTCCCACCAGCCACCCACTTCTGTTCATTTTCTCTGTTTGCTTTCTCTAAAACAACTCAGATTATCCTATACTTATCCCCTCAAAGCACTCCAAGTGACTTTCAATTCCCTCTCCATTTTACTAAAATTGTGCTTTAATATGTCTCTAGTGATCTCCATGTTGCAATATCTATTCTGAACAAACCCTTTCCACAGATTTCTATTTCCTCCTCCTTCATGGATCTTTTCTCTAAGTTCTTGTGACACTATACTCTTCTGATTGTCTTTGAACTCAAGATGATAAATAATATAACTACCACAAAGAATTGTTTTAAGCATTAAAAAAATAAATCATAATATGTTCTTGTCATATAATATGTGACAATTTTGTAATATAAATTCCCATTTTCTTGTCTTCTTTTTGTTCTACGTATTTTTCTATCATGGTATCACGTGTTTCTTTTTTCATTCTCTCTTCAGTGATCCTCTCTCTATATGAAGAATGAAGGTGGATTAAGTAGAATAATTAATTATTCAGAGCACTTGCTCAATGTGCAACCACTGTGTCCTAAACACGAGGAGTCCTGATCACATGCTACCAAATCCTCCTGAGCCAAAGTATTCTCTGTTAACAAGTGTAGCTGATGCCATTCTGAATTGGTGGTCACACGGCAGTGAACAACAGGGAATTGTCATTGAATACCTCCTATATTTAGTTATTGTTAATCTAAGGGAAGTTAAAAATGAACAACATATGGCCTCTGAACCTGAGGAGTAAATAATCCACTTCTGGGTTAGGTGGGCAAGCTTGCTCTTTTTCTTCCTGTAAAGGACCAGGTAGTAACTGCACATTGTGGGCCATATGGTCTCTGTTCCAGCTACCCAATTCTGGAGTTGTAGCATGAAAGCAGTAATGAACCACACACAAATAAATGAGTGGGGCTGTGTCCAATGCATATTCATTTATAGAAACTAAACTTTGAATTTCATATAATTTCCACATGTCATGATATATTACTGTTCTTTTGATTGTCTTCAATGACTTGAACATTATTTTGTAGACTGTGGGCCCACATGAGTTACAGAGCAGGCCTCATTTAGCCTGCTGTCCATAGTTTGTCCACTCCTGACCTAGTTTTAAAAATAAAAAAAAATACTTAGAAAATATTTTGTGTTTAACACATGATACCAGGTGGCATTTTTATGGCATAGACTTTCTGTGGTTTTGGTGATCTAAGGCTGTTAATATGAATATTAACAGTAATTCTCTCAAAAGAATGTCAAATGGGATATGATAGATCCTTCTATCCCTACCTGTTATAAAATTACTATGTAATTAGTTATGACTCTCATCTAGATCAATATTCCGCTGTTGATGTCAGGCCAGTCTCATTCCCAGCTTGAATAATTAGGTCTACTGTATGTTATAGGACCCTGGAAAATGGCAATTCTCAGAGTCAATTCCTTTCTGGCTAGCATTCAAGAATCCCAGTTGTAAGCCATTTCTTACCCAATGGGGGAGCAACCAAGTATTCAAACCTGGAGAGCAAGAGGAGTGGGTGCAGCACAGTCTTAACTATAAAAATTCTCTGAACTCATCTGATCGACGAGGTGCCAATATCCAGGTGTAACTGTAATTGTGAAAGACAGCTGTAACCTTTTAAGGTAGCTTCCCGCTTTTGTTCATCTCACTTGCCAAGACTTTGCAATGCTGAAGTTGAGGTCCGTAGTATAGAAGAGGTAGTACAGATGTTTACACAAGTGAACACCCCTATGAGATCATGAACCGACGCAATTAAGTCAGATTGAAATAATTTCTAGTGAAAAAGATACCTGGGTAAAAGAATGTCTGAGTAAGTGGACAAAATATTTTAGGGAGTCTACAAATCTATTCCATTTTAGGGCCCCAAATGCTTATGAATAAGCTGTCAGAGCAAGGTATGGTTGCCTTTTATTAAGAGAATATGGCATTCATGCACAGTTATGAATTAAAGGTTACTAGTTACAGAATGAAAAGTCCTGTATTTGATGATATTAGCAATTTTAAAGTTTTAGAAGCTAAGAAGCATAAATTTATTCTTTAGACTGGGAAGTCTTTTTCCATCTTGCAAAGTAAATATCTGTTAAAGACTCTGCTCTAATTTATAATATTATACAAAGTTTGCATGTAATCTATAATCTTTAACTGTCAACTACAATTCTAGAGTTTAAAAAAGAGCTCAAAAAATAAATTACCATTTGAAGTGTACATATGTTTTAGAAATATTTACTGAACCTTGAGCAGGTAAAACACTTTAATCCACAATTATCCTCACATGTCATGTGAGAAATAATATCATTATTTAATATTTTGTCTTTTTAATAAGTATTCTATACTTTTTTTAAAATGATACCATATTAATTTTGTAAATTAACTCCAATTCTTTTTGGAAGTAAACAAGGGATATAACAAGATAATTAAGAACATAAATTTAATTTTGTACTTCTGTGCCATTAATCCATAATGTCTGATATGAATATGTAGAAAAAGACATAAGCCATATGACAATGTTAAAGTGATCGTTCCAAAAACCAAAGTCAAAATGCATGTGAAGTTCCTGTTTAACAAGTTTGTAGGCACAATTCATTTTCTGCCCAAATGTCTTGTATTTGAATATAATTTTTATTTTCTTTTCAATCCCCTAATGTAACAGCAGAATGGCTAACGCCATCACTTGTTTTGCATTTGTTTTGCTTCCTGCTGTTGAATGAACAATCAGTGTTTACAGATTAGCAGCAGTTGTAGTTTTCTGACTTTTACTCCTTTCAAACTGGCAAATGAGAAGCTTTTTATATTTGTTGCTCTGGCATTTTTGGAGTAGCTAGGACATTCACAGTGCAAACCACTGTTATTCATACTGTTGTAATTCCTCTGCAGTTAAGTCATTACTAGCAATCATAGCAGGCTTGTAGTACAATACCTTATTTGGGAATGTCATGTGAGATGCCCAGCGCAGTACAAAAAATAAAGGCTAACTTGTCTGGCTGAAGAGGAATTTATTGTGAGCCCCCTGTCAGAGAGATCTTTTGGAAAGTATAATGTGCTTCTATGGGGCAGATCGTATGAACCTCAAATGGAGCAGGTGCTCTGAGCCCCAAAGGAAAGATGCTACAAAAATCCAATTGCATGGCCTTTCTTTTACAATTTGTTGTAATTTCAGTTGTATTTCTTTTACACAAAAGCTTTAGCAGAAATTACTTTGACAATTAAAATATTAACTAGACTGAGCACAGATAAGCAAAAACTTCAAAGACACCAGGACAGCATGAACCTTTTTGCTAGCCACACTTTCCCCGAACCTCCCTGCTTAGAGCAAACTGAAAAGACAACATGAGTTCACTTTCTTGACTGCAGACGTATTTCTCTGAGTGCCTACACTTTGCTCTGAGATACTTTATTTTGAAATGGTTCTTTCAAAGTAAAAGTGAAATGAGGACCTTAGTTTATCAACCCCAATGGCCTCAGGAATTTAATCTATGCTCCCCTGGGGCAATTTGATTCCTGGTCCTGCCCCAGACCTAAACCCCATCTTTAGAGGTTTAGGAATTTTTTAAAAAGTGGTTCTATATAAAGAAAATACCAGAGGGAAAGACAGCAAATGTGGAAGCCCTAGAACTATTTCTTAAACGGCATTGTTCATTGAGTCACTTATTTTCTGTGCATGCACATGTATGTGTCTTGCTATTCTAATTAAAATGAAAATCATAATACTGTATTCAAGTGTAAATTAAAAGAATAAATTATTAATAACATTTGTATAGCATTTTATTGCTTATAACTCTATCATCAGAGTATCTCACCCTCACGCTTACATGATAAGATATGGTAGAACATATATAAGTGAGAAAGCAAAGCATAAGAGATCTAACGAACTGACCAAGTTCAGAAAATATATAAAATATCACAGGTAGGTGTTCTTTACTGTAGAGTCTCTACTACTTTCAGTATACTTACTATACAATATTAAAAATTTAAGTTATTTCAAAAGAAAAAGCCTTGTCCAACTACAAAGTAAAGTTCTTTCTAAGTGAAAATGTTTTCTGCATCCTCTTAATTGCAAGCATTGTCAAGCATCTGGAAGTGCATCCTCCAAACTGCTGACTGTATGGAATGAACCAGAGAATTCTGCAGACTTTTTGTAGAACTCCAAGGCAACAGGTTATTTCCATACCTTGTGGCAGATTCCAGATTTTTTAGTCGGATCAGTTTTAAATTTCTGAATAAACTGAATAAACATAAAACTGAAGACCCAATCAATAACACTGAGGGAACTGGGACAAAGATACCAACTACAATAACTGCAGTCTAACATGCTTTAATCTTGCGCTGCATTTCTGCTGTGTAGTAGGTAAATTAATGACCTCCGAAAGATGTTTATACCCCACCCTGGAACCTGTGAATATGTTACTTTACATAGCAAAAGGACTTTGTGTCTTGAAATGGGAACGTCTTCCTGGATCGTGCTGGTTGGCTCCATTTAATGGTGAGTACTTAAAAGCAAAGAACTTTCCTAGGTTGGATCAGAAATAGAGATGTGACAAAAGAATGAATGTGTGGAAGAGATGAAGTTCCTGGCTTTTAAGACGGAGGAAAGTGATGAGCCAAGGGGTGCAGGTGGGCTATAGAATCCAGAAAAAAGAAAGACATGGAGTCTTCCCCAGACCCTCTGGAAAGACCACAGCTCTGCCTGTACCTTGATTTTGGCACAGTGAGACCGTTGTAGGACTTCCGAACAACAAAATTTAAAGATAATAAGTATGTTGCAGTAACTGGTTGCAGCAGCAATAACAATAAAAACATTAATATATGTTTTTTAAAAAATCTCTGACTTTACTGATTGAAACTGTAATGTTCAAAGTTGCTTATTATAATTTTGAGTGAATCCAAAGACTGCATCAGAGAAATAATATGGAAAGTATTTATATAGTAGATAGATATGTGGAGAATAGCACAATAAGGCTATACACAATTATCATTGATTCAAACTAGTCTTTTAATTAACTGTTTTGATGAAATTTTTAATATCATTATGATGAAGTTATACATTTATGGGCAATTTTTTATTCTTTGCTTCTTTATAGTCTTCTCTGAGAACTATAAAAAAAGTTATTAAATGAGTGTGTTATTCTTTTGATGACTAACATTGGTTGAAACTTTTTAAATCAAATTGGATGAATATATTTTATTGAATAAGCAAAGATTTTGACGTTATACATACTGTTTCTAAAGAAGTACCAAGGCTGACCATTTCTCAGTAATGTGATATAAAGATAATGTGGAGGAGTGTGGCTGGCTACTTGGTCAGTGTATTTGAGTTAAATCTGCCTTTGCTAACATAATAAACTTCTGTTTATAAATTCTGGTAAAGCAGTACCTCTCATGTGAGGATTTTGCTAAAGAAGTTTTACTTGTCATATGGTTTTCTGTCAGAATCTTTGATAAATTATACTTGCATAACACAAAAACAATACTGAAAAGTATCAGTGATGTGGGAGGCCACAGTTAGATTTACAGTTAATGTGGTGTATCACATTTATGGAGGATTTTCTATCTTAATACATGTTTGACTTGGATGGCTCACACATTGTATACAGTTCTTGATCCATTTTAATCTTGCTTCAAGACTACAATGAAATGAACTTACTACTTCATGTGACACATTTTCAACAATATAAACAAACATAAAAGAGTTTGTTCCAGGACATTGAAATATCACTTATATTCCTTTCACTTACTCCTTACATTGATGAAATTCAAAAATATGTGGAATAACCTACTGCTACTGGCAAATTTATAAGGACTTAGAAAACTATCATTTAATAAATTATTCTTTTTTTAAACTAGAAATACTATGGTATGCTTGCTCCATAGCCTCATTTAAATAGGATCATCAGTATGCTTGTTTTTGCATTGCAAAAACTCGATTTTGTTCTAGTTCATCTAAAGTGAGGTGCTTGGGGGAATTATTTCATGGTAAGTAAATTAACAGGACACTCATTACAATTAGGATGTCAGTGAATTAATGCATACTGAGAAATGTGCTACTTTCCACTCTACAATAATGAAATTGACTAGTTAGAGTTTTCTCATCTGTAAAGAACAGTGTGCTGGGAAAGAGGATCTAATGACTGCGAAGACTGTTTTAGTGAATACAGCAGAGTTTCTTTTGAAGACAAGATGCATGAAAGTTTTTCTGGTCTAATTCCCCACATAGTGAAAAGTCACAGACCAAAGATGTTAAACTTGAAGTATCCAGGAATGCCAGTTATCAACATCAATATTAAGTATTTTCGGTGGCTGACTTTTTACAAATAACCAAGTCATCCATTCACGGTTAATCAAGAATTGAATGAGAATGAACTATAATATGTAAGAGCTTGGAATCAAAACTAATTTAAATACCATCTAATTCGTAATTCACTGAGCAAAGCATGGACTTGGTATACTTTATAAAGATCTTTTTCAGAGGAAAATTTATTAAAATCCAGCCTCATGGTCATGATGACAACATAAGTAATTGAAACATTTGCATCTGTATGTCGAATTGCCAGGATCACATACCAGCTAAACTAAATTTGCATCCATTGATCTCTGAACTACACACACACACACAAAACTGAACTCTCTTTTAATCTACTACCTAATATTAGTCAACTTGATAGCTTGGCATGTCTATCTCCACCATGAGAATGTTCTAAAGGTAGATCAGAACTTAACTCTGGTTATTTTTCCTGTCCTAGATTCCAAAAATACATATGCTCCTCGTGCTCCTATTGCCTGTAAAGACATTGAGGGGCCAAATTCTATCGCCACCCTCCCTGCCGTTATTCACAAAACATGAGCCCAGTGTCCAGAGGTATTTTAGAGCTTTAATTTTTCTAAAGTTGAATTTCCAAAATACATGTTTTGCAAATATTAAATCACATTATTAAGCTACACTTACATATTCTGTCCTCTGCTTGAATCTACAGGGAGCATTACGCTCGTCAGAACTGCTATAATCCCTTGATGGAATTAGTAAAGGGGTCTAGTCTCATCAGTAACACATTTCCATGAATAGTGACAGCTAACTCCCATTTATCATGCTCTTACAATGCATAAAATTATGTACAAACTTCGCATGTATGTGTTTTTATTTTACTGATGAGGACTAAATGGTTTAGCAATGCTAAGTATTATGTCCAAGCTGCTATGTACCAGAGTCTATTTGGAATTCAGTGGACCACAGCTCCAGCTCAGAACTCTAATGATTACCATGGTCAGGTGACCCTACAAGAACACAAAGAATCACATTACAAGTCACTCAGCTAAATTAAGGCTATGGCCTCCTAAGAGATCTCAGGAATCTACCCTTACTCTTCTACAATTTAATGTTAATATTACAGTTCTAGAAATCTTTTTTAAAATATTTTATTTATTTATTTTTAGAGAGAGGGGATGGGGAGGAGAAAGAGTGGGAGAGAAACATCAATGTGTGGTTGCCTCTCATGTGTCCCCTACTGGGGACCTGGCTGCAACCCAGGCATGTGCCCTGACTGGGAATCGAACCAGCGACCCTTTGCTCCACAGGCCCATGCTCAATCCACTGAGCTACACCAGTCAGGGCTCTAGAGATCTTTTTATAGCATAAATAATAAGATATTTGAAAAGTAATTAAAAACCCATAAACCTGGCAGGGTCATTCCTCTGATCCAGATCTTCCAGTAGCTCTCCATGTCACTCAGATATGGCCTGGTCATGTACATGGACCCTTGAAGTCTTCTACAATTTGGCTCCTTTACCACTGTGACCCCACCTCCTATAACACTCCATACTTTTTTTCAATACACACCAGCCATGTTGGCCTTCATGCCACTCCTTAATACAACAGGTGTTGTCTTTTCTTAACATTGGCTGTTTTTCTGCTTCAAATACTCCTACTCAAGACACTAGCATTGTGAATAGTCTTATCTCTTCCTCAACACTCTTGCTGAAGTATTACATTTTCCATGATGCTAAATAATCCTATTTAAATTGGCAACCTCACCCCACCCCACATCCCATGAGTCCCTGGCACTGTCAACACTGTCTTTCCTATTCTTTTTTATTTTTAACATTTATCACCATATACTTAAAAAATATTTACTGTTTACAATTCACTAGATAGTCATTTCCATTAGGACAACTCTCTGTTTTATTTTTTTTAGGACAATTTCTTTTGTTTAGTCATGCATACCAAATGCCTAGGGCACACATAAGCACTCAATAAATGCTTTTTGAATTAATGAGCAATGATCTCAACCCTTTCACTCCATATACTTCCTGGTTTCCCATAATGCAGTCAGAATCTTTGCAGCATTCATTTATACTATTTTCTAATGTCTTTATAAAGAGCTCTTCATGTAGATTCATTTTTATCATGATTTCACCATTTAGAAATTACTGGATACAGTGATGCCATCTAATTGAATGACAATTGAGTTTCTGCACTAACATCTCTAAGTCAGAATCTTTTAATTATGCCTTGTTATTTTTATGGTGGGTGTAGATCAAATGTGATTCATATAATGGGGATTAAAAAAGAATGTATAGATTGTACCAACAGTATGGAAAATAAACTTGATTGTACTATTCCACAGTCATAGATTGAAACATAGTCAATTGCTCACCTTAGTGTATGTGACATATTCTAGAAGAATTTTGCTAAAATTGTTCAAGGAATTCTACAAAAATGTCAAATACTTTGGAGACTTGTGTGAGGAGAGTATAGAATGCACTGTATTTATCCATCACAAATATGTAAACTTAAAGTTTCTATTTTTCTAAAGAGAGTAAGTATTTTCCAGGTGAATTGTGGCATTTTTAGTATTAGGCTTTTAGAGAACAAATATGATTTTTATTTCCTATCACTACCAAGAAATATGGTATACTTCTCCGAATCCTATTTAATACTCACTGCTAGTAAATCATTTGAGATCATACTGCCATGTAGGAGAATCACTTTTAATTTTGGATACGGCCAATTACCATCAATGTTTATTTATTTTCTTAGATGAATTCATTCACAATTTTTTCAAGATTACTTTCAGTCCTTGATATTGGATTTTTAAATTTTGTAGTGATAATGGAACTCTGTTAATTTATTGGTTGCCCAGCTTCTGAACCATTTTTAGAATTGGGATATTCATTACTTACAGTAGAATTTGAAAATGGTCAAAAAATGTCATTGCTAGATTCTCCTATGGTAAAGATATATGAACATGATTTGGATTTTTCCAATTAGATGCCTCTATCCCAGACTTTAAACAATAGCAAAGACATTTGGGGTCACACAGCATCTCGCCGGTGATGAAAAGCAGGTGTGGCAATGGCAGTAGCTACATTCATTTTCCAAAGTCAGTAATATTAACAGGCTGAGCACCAGAGTCTGCAGTTGGAGAGATGGATGATGTGAGTGGCCCCAAACCCAGTGGCAGTGACTGGTATCAATAATTTCTGAATGATGGCTGAATATAACTCTCAGCCTTGTTCTGTGGTCTTCCCTGTGGTTTTTGGAACCACTCCATGACCTCTCAATAAGGTTTTTGTATTTTAGTTTAAATCAACTAGAACCAGTTTCTATTTCTTGCTTCTAAAAATCTGCTAAATTCATAAATGTGTATTATAAGTAAGTATAATCACTAAAATCAATTAATTTATATTTTTAGACACTAAAATATTTGTAAGCTATATTTATGTCACTTCTCCTAAGATTATAAGCATGTTCTCACCATTATTTATTTTAGTCTTCATCTGATGATATGTTTATTAATTTTTTTTAAAGAGAGAGAGGAATGGAGAGAGGGAGAAACATAGATCACACTTCTTGCCTCCTGCCCCTCCCCTATGTTCCCCCACCGGGAATCAAACCTGCAACCTTCTGGTGCAAGGGATGACTCCAACCAACTAACCCAGCAGGTCAGGGCTTTCTGCCACTATTATAACTTCATTATTTATTTAATATTTACACATAATCCAGTAAACTTAATTTTAAAATGTACAAAGGATGTGATATGTGATTTATCAGTCTTAATGTGTTCACCAATATAATTGTGGACCAAGTAGAATCTTCATACAAAGTTTTATAAATACACAAATATATTGGATAGTAAGAATTTCATTTCTCAAAAGTGTGATCACTCTTAATAGTATAGACAAGTAGCTTTTATGTCTTCATATATCTTTTTTTCTCTTGAGTTGTATGAGCTCCCTGTATATTTTGGGTTTTAATCCCTTAGCAGATATATGATTTGCAAAAATTTCCTTCCTTTCCATAGGAGGTCTTATTTTTTAATTAATATTATATATTAAATATAAAATAACTATGCTCTCAATTCTTAATATACCCCTAAGGTAATACTTTATTTTAATCAGTTTAGTAACTGTTAAGACAAATCAGTATTGAGAACAGAGTAAATACTGGTTAGTTACCTGTGTTACACTTGATGTATATTGAACATGTTCAGAGAACGGGTTTGTACATGTCCATTTTGCTGCAGACTGCTCAGTTGTCCACACATAAAGGGCAAGTGTAACGTATAATGGGGATGTTTCACAGAGAAATAATTTAGCTGCCTTTCTATATTGTTATTAAAAAACTTCATCTGACAATATATGATCAACATGTTCTGTATTATAATCACTCACAGAAATTTTATACAAAATTCAGAAAGTTAGTTAACTTTGTGGCTTCAGCTTCCTCCAAGTTAAAATAATAAAGTTAGATTCATGAATCCTTGATTTTCCTGCCAGTTTCAGAACTTTATAAATTAATAGTAAAATTACTTTATGCTTCTCTTCTTTCCACACAAAGTTTATTATAATCTTTCCACTCAAAGTTAGAATTAATTCTACATAGTGCAGTGTTAAATATTACTGAGTGAAGTGAATAGGCAGGTTAAACAGATAAATAGGTAATATCAGCATAAAAATAAGTTAGTTATAAAATAAGTTAGCTCAATAATTTCTAACTTATAACTGTTATATACAGATAAAATTCATGCCTTGTTATATAAGCATTTGAGATTCTTAAAACTATTCTTCAAAAAGCAAAATATATTTAAAAGAATCAATGAGCTGATGAATATGTCTTTGAAAAATGTGATATACATATTTTCTTGTCACCTGCCACTTAAAAAAAAGTACTCAGTATTTTTATCATGAAAATACAATTGTATATATTTTGTAATTTTAGTTTAAGGACAGTAAAAAAAACTATCATTGATCTGCTCAAATCAATGTTTTATGAAGACTATAATAAATAAAATGTATATATTTCTATCTTTTCTCAAATGTGTTATACATAGTTGCTCATTTATGAATAACAACTTGGGCAGTGATAACACTGCTAATATGAGGAACATTAAATTATTTTCCCATACACAGGATGAATCACTGAAGTTTAAATAGGATATCACCTTGGACATTTTGGAAATTCATTTTATATTGTTTTTACTTTATTTTCCTGGCTAATTCAATTCTAATATGTCAGAAAAATAAGTTTAACAACAAAAACACAATCTAAGTGATATAATCTACAAATTAAGTGCTAAGAAAATTTTTTGTTTCTACATTGTCGTTTATATTTTTGCTCAGTGTCATTCAAAGTTTTAAAAATTCTCATCTCTTCTTATATACATTATTCATTGATTCAGTTTATGAGCATTTTATATATATTATATGTATGTATGTATGTGTATGTATACACACACCAAATATATTATTGAACTATAAAATCAGCTTATTCCAAGCTCATCACATAGTCAATAAGTGATTAGATGCATCTTGTGTTAGTGTTAGTAGAGTAACATAATACAAAAATATCTTCTGTTCAATTAATATTTTCCAAACTAGTTAACATTCTGATTTTTGGCCAGATGATGATGGGTTTCCAATATTATGTACTGTATTCGGGCTGGGGTAGGTACAAGGTACACAGGGTCCTCACACACCAGTTCCCTGGTCAGTTTGAAAAGATTCTTGGGACAGATCCTGGAAATGTGGCATGAGGGAGAATGTTAGTTATTCAAGGCATTCACAAATGTATGTAGTGCCACTCACTGACATCTACAAAGAATCCATTTTATAAGTTGTCAAAGAAGCTATTGTGACAGAGTGACACCAGAGGAGAGCTGTCAATTCTATTATTAAATTGACATTCCACACATGCTGCTTTCAGATGGAGGCCCTTGATGAACTTAGTTTGCTTCTATCGTCCCCTATACGACTTAATGTCTTCTTTCTTATCTGCTCTTCAAATAGACATCAGCTGATGTTAAAGCATTGTATAAATGAGCCCTGCAAGAGGCCCTCCTGGTACATTGACAGATCACCTGGGAGAGAATCTTCCTGGCATCTCTCTTACTCAAGGACACCACAATGATTGCTACAGAAACTATGACATCTCCCAGGGTATTGTCAATCAAGCACTTGAGGGTAAACAAGAACAACAAAAAAAAGTGTGTTTTAAGCAAGACAACAAATAGCACTGTAATCCTATTTGTAAAAAGGAAGAAGAACAAGGCATTGTCTTTATCTGTGGGGCACAACACCCAGATCTTGGACGTTTTTGACAGTGCAAAGCAAGGGGCACAGGCCTGAACCAAAACTGAGGGTTTGATACAAACTAGTTGTAAATTGTCTTGGGACATCCATTGTCCTCCTAGCCCCTGGAATCATGAGTGCTGAACAAGCACCCAACAAAAAGTGCTCTACCATCCTGGTTTGTTTGATTAGGCCATTCTTATTGTTATATGTCCCCCAAGCTCAGACTTCCCAGGTAGCCATCTTGCTATTCTGCCCGCTGTGAATCCTCTGTGAAGATGACAGACACGAAGAGATGGCTAACTTTTGTTCTCAGAGGTGTCTTGTTGTACATAGCCTGTGACTGACAGCTGTTTGGAAGCAAGACAAGGACATTTTTACATATGTTTACTGTTTGAAGATTCCCCATTCCTTCCCACATTAACCATTGTCATTCGTGGCGGTGCTAGAATTCCTCCCCTTCCAATGCAGATGCCACAGAGCTATGTATGGATGTAGAACTACGAGTGGTCGTTACATGAGAAATAAGAAGTGGATCAGGGTCACTGGTAGTGGAATGCTGTGATCGTCTGGTTATTAGAATATAAACATTCCTAACATTCCTAACAAGATATTTCATCTCACATTATTCTTTGTATGAAGATAGAAGCTTAAACACTGTGTATATTTAATATGATATCAGTCAAATGAGGTCTAATTTAAAAATCATTTCATCTTCCAAATGCTCCAATGTAAATTTTTTGATTTCTTATGACAAGTAGTATTTTAATTTTTTATTATAGCCAGTAAACTGGCTGAGTGGAATTAAGATTTCTCTGGCAATTAATTTTCAAAATATATAAAAAACATATACAACTCAATATTAAAACAACAAACAACCCAATTAAAAAATAGGCAGAGTACCTGAATAGACATGTTCAAAGAAGATATATGGAATAGGCAACAGACACATAAAAAGATGCTCAGCATCCCTAATCATTGAGGAAACACAAATCAAAACTACAATGAAATATTATCTCACACCTGTCCGATTGGCTATTAGCAAAAAATAAAAAATAAAATAACAAGTGTTGGCAAGGCTATAGAGAATGAGTTAGCCCTCATTCACCACTTATGAGATTGCAAACTGAAGCACCTGCTATGGAAAACTTTAGGGAGATTCCTCAAAACTAAAAATAGAACTACCCGATGACTGAGCATTTCTACTTCTGGATATCTGTCCATCTGAAGAAAATGAAAACACTAATTTGAAAAGATATTTGCACCCTTATGTTCATTGTAAGGTTAATGACAGTAGCCAAGATGCAAAAATAAAAAAGCAAAACAAACTAAGTATACATTGGTAGATGAAAATATAAAGATGTGATTCTTTTTTATGGCTAAGAACTATATACATAACATATATAATACCATAATACCTTATATGGCATTATGCTGAATAAAATAAGTCAGACAGAAGGACAGATATTGTATGATTTCACTTATATGTAAAATCTAAAAAACAAATAAACAAACAAATAAAACAAAACAGAAACAGAAGAAACACACTCATAGGTAGAGAGAATGAACTGATAATGCCAGAGGGGAGGGTGTGTGGGGATGGTTTAAAAAATATGAAAGGGAATAAGAGAAACAAACTTTTAGTTATAAAATATACAAGTTCCAGGGATATAATATACACTGTAGAAAATATAGTGAATAGTATCATATCTTACTATGTTGACAGATGGTTACTAAATTTATCATGGTTATTAAATGTAAGGTATGTAAGTATTGAATAAATACATTATATACCTGAAACACATATAATACGGAATATCAACTATAGTTTCATAAATAATATATCTGGCAGTAAACTGGCAGGTTTACCTATTATTTTGCATTTTCAAATAGTAAATTTTTGTGTTTTTAAATTTTTTGTTGCATAATTACTGTGGCTGATAATTCCATACTTGGTTGCTTAACTATAATTTACATTTCACTTTAAATATGATAGTGTAATAAAATCTGACACTTGTGTAAAACTTCAGCACCTCCATGAATGAAGAAACCAAATTGATGGAATCCTAACACCCTTTACTTTGTATAAAGCTTTCTGAAAAAATGTTTTACCCTGGCATATAATTTACTCAATGTAAGTAGTTTCTACAGAGCTATTGAAAAGCCTCTCTGTCACTTACTGGCTTTAGGATGATAAGATTTCAAGCCATTTAACCCAGAGCCTGTATTTCACAATCAAGACAAAAAGCCAAGACTCATGAACCGGGACAGAAGTGCGGGGATTGCTGGAGGTAGGGGGGAAAGTGTGTGAGGGTACGAGGGGAGACAAATGGTAATGGAAGGAGTCTTGGCTTGTTGTGCTGAACATTACAGGGTACAGAGGCTGTGTTGTGGAATTGTGCACTTGAAACCTGTGTAATTTTGTTAACCAGTGTTACCTCAATATTTCAATAAGAAAAAAAATTGAAAGGACTAAAAGTAAAGACCAAAACCCAATTAAACTCCCTAACCTAAAAAAGTATGATTCAATTTATATATAGTTAGAGGGAAAAATCTGATGTCTTCATATACAGAGATATATACAAGTGAATGTGAAACTCTGAAATATATGTCAGCTAAAAAAACCAAGTCTCAAATTTAAAATATCTACCTCTTTTTAAGCTAACTGGCTATATATATATATATATATATATATATATATATATATATTTAATTAAATAGGTATACATATTTATATTTCTAAATATATACATATATATTAATATCCATTTAATTAAGTACATAATATGTGTTATATACTTATGTGCATATATGTAAAGCAAAATACTTTCATTTGTGTTAGTTCTCAAGAAAATTATCTAGAACATCTTATTCTGGTTTAGAATAAAAGGTTTTAATATTTTTGTAGGAAGAAGAAAATTATTTTTATTAATATGTTCCTTAGGCTTTCTGATTGAAGCAATGTAAATTAGACTGTGAAAGACAGATTAACTAAAGAAAAGCATACGCATTTATTTAATAGAGTTTTATGTGACACAGAACCTTCATAAGAAAATGAAAACCAGAAGAATGGTTAAGCCTGAGAATTTTTGTACTAGGTTTGATGATGAGTAGAAAGTTATGGGGAAAAAAGACAAAAGAGTCTGTACTAAGGGTAGTGAACTGGGGGAGCGGCAATGCCTTGTTCTTCAGATTCCTCCTGGCATCCCTTCATCTTCAGATACAAGGTTGCTCCTTCCTTCTGGGTACAGTGAGGGCACTTCTCACCTGAGTGTCTTATGACCTATTTCAGTAGAGAAGAGAGGTCCGAAAATCCTTCCTGTACCTGCTGCCATTTCTCAAGTTCAGCTTAAAATAATCAGTATGCCAAATTGCCATGTTTCCTGATAGCATGTTCTGAATCTCTTCACTTTTAAAATAATACTTTTAAATTTTTTGAAAAATTTAAAAACGTTGACTCTTCTCTTAGCTTCTTTTTCACCTCTTAATCCTACATGGCTTGGAACAAAATATGTGCTTGACATAAAAAAACTGCAAAAAATGCAAAAATGTGATGGGAGTATCATCTTATTATATGAGTGTAATAATCTATGAAAAATAATCCATACCATTTTCCACAATGAATTTCTACCAGTCTGCATTTCTACCAACAATGCATAGGGTTCCCTTTTCTCCATGTCCTCGCCAACATTTGTTGTCTATTGGTTTATTGATGGTAGCAATTCTGACAGGTATGAGGTGATAATCTCATTGAGGTTTTAATTTGCATTGCTCTGATGGTTAATGATGTTGAATATTTTTTTCATATGTCTATGGGCCCTCTGTTTGTCCTCTTTGGAGAAGTATCTATTCAGCTCTTTTGCCTATTTCTTAATTAGGTTGTTTGTCTTTCTGGCATTGAGTTGCATTAGCTCTTTGTATATTTCAGAGCTTAAACCCTTGTCAGATGTATCACTGACAAAAATGTTCTTTCATACAGTGGGTTTCCTGTTCATCTGACTGATGGTTTGTTTCTTTAGCTATATAAAAGTAACAGCTTAAACAATAATTTAAAAAAATTGAAAAGGAAAATCATCAGTAAGAATGTTAAGTTTTGGTCTAAATATAGCAATAATCGTCTCTAATCCTGTACCAGCTATAAAATTTTATGATCCCATCACTATAAACACAATGTGATAAATAATTCAACAATGTTCATTTTAGAAAAAAACACATTAATATAGGTAGAGTGTAAGTTGAATTCAATTACAAAGTCACATGTCAGAAACTATTCTTTATATTTTGAAGGTCAAATTTATACATTTTATTCTATCATCTTAGAAAATATAATGACATAGTAGTGTCACATTATTAGAACTATAGTAAGAGACAACAATAAAAAACATCCTCATTCTCATGGAGCTTACATCGCAGTGAAAGGAGATATGAACAAATTAATAATTTGTATGATTAGTGGATAGAAATAAGGACAATAAAGCATAATGGGAGGCAGTTATTTTAAATAGGGTGACCAAGAAAGTCCAAGAAGTTTATTATCTTCTCTGAATAACATTTTTTAAAAAACCACAAACAAAATACAGAATTGCATAAGAGACTGAGTGTGTGAGTATTGGGTAGAAGGCTTGTTCAGCAGTGAAAAGAGCATCTAAAAATCTCTGAGGCAAAAGTGTATCTGACTTATTTTCAGAAGAATGAGGGTATAGCTGAAATAACAAAGGCCAAGATAAGAAGAGGGGAGAATAAGGTCAGAGATATGAAGGAGGTCGTGTTATGTAAGAGTCTGCAGAACATTCTACAAACTTTAAACTTTACTCTGAATGACATGAAACGTTATTGGACAGTTCCGAGCAGATGAATGAAATGATTAGCATGCATTTGTAAAACGATCAACACGTGGTGAATAAACTGGGCGGTAAGTACAAAACCTGAAGCAAGGAGACAAGTTAGTAGACTTTTGCAATATTGTTGACTGAGCTGGTGGTGGCTTGAAATGAAGGTCATGGCAGTGAAAATGGTGGGAAACATCCAACTTTGGATATATTTTAAATTAAAGCCAATATTACTTCTGCTTGTACTAATCAGTAATACTGATTGTAGGTGGAGTGTGAGGAGTCAAGTATTTCCCCTAAGATTCTTATTCTGAGCAGGGGAAAAGATGCTGGTTTCACTAACTGAGATTGGGCAACTGTGTGAGGAGCAGGTTTGATGGATAAAATGAGGAAATTAATTTTGTACATGTTATGTTTATAATGCCTATCAGATGATTAGTAATATAGACAAATAGCTATATGAAGTTGGTGTTCATAGAAAAAGGCTGGCTAGTAAAACAACTGGGAGTTTATATACCATACAAATGATATAATTAATATATAAAGATCAAAGACAAAATTACAAAAATATATCTATTTTATATATTAATATATTGTATATCATATATTATATTTTAATATATTTTTTCATATATATGAGATCTATCCAGAAGATATCCAGATATGTACTATGAAAATAGATACATTTATTGTAGAAGATACAAAAAATGTTGTACATAGGACAGTGATGCCTCAGTCCCCTTCAAGGTGGGCACCTTGGGACCTCACACAGTTCTCTCAATCACCATCAGCTGTCTCATTGTATTTTCCTGAATCTCACTGGTAGTCTGAAATCTCTTCCCTTTCAAAGGTGATTTTAGTATTGGGAAAAGCCAGAAGTCACAGGGCACCAAATCTGGGCTGTAGGGGGCTGAGTCACCTCAGTGACTTGATGTTTTGCTGGAAAACTCTGCATGAGACATAATGCACGAGTGGTATATTATTGAGATGAAGCTGTCAATCACCAGTTGCCCATAGTTGTGGCCTTCTGAATCACCTGAGTAGTTTTCATGGAGAAATATTCAAGCTTAATGCAAAATTTGATGCAGATTTGTTGCCGTACTCTCTCAGTCATTTTGAATGTGATGGCCACACAGTACACATGCTCACTCAAAAGAGTCTACCACTCCCTACTGACTAGTACGGTGAAGTTGTCCTTGTTCTTGCATGCACATTCCAGTCCACTCTCCTTGGCTGCCAGGTTACATTGATGTCATGCAAACCGTTCTTGTTATATTAACAATGGTTGAATTTTTTTCCAGGCAGATCTTACATATTTTATATATACCAGTATATGAAATCCAAGGAGTGAGACCTGGTGAGTTCCAGTTGCGTAGGAAAATGGGGTTCTATGGAAGTAACATCACAGAGTGATCTAATCTTAAATTCCTAACTATGCAGACCATGGCGAGTGGTCATACCCCAGACATATAGTAAAAGGTTTATCTTTGTCTAAAGCAAGCCCTGTCCATTGTTTCTGTGCATCTAGATTAACACACCTTTAAAATGCCTCTTTTCAGACCCTTCAAAAGAAACCACTCCCAAGAGAGCACATAATTTTGTTAAATATCTTCTAATTCAATCCCCACTTCGTTTTCTCTCACCTTCAGGTAAACTTTTTTACATTCCCTTCTTAATTCTAAATGCATAAAAGAAGCTGCCAAGTGTCATTCTAAAGGAGCATTTTTTTCTCATTCTGTTGAGCTCTTGCTTCCAGACATATTCTCTGTTTGGCTCAAACATATTTTTATAAAAAATCTCTACAGGTTTGGGTGTTCTAACATTGACACTGAGTTCAGAAGCCAAGAGATGAGAAACCAGCAAAACAACATTCAAGATGCATAGGCAGTGAGGAAGGAAAAATCACAAGAATAGATGTCCCAGTAGCCAAGTCAAAAGTGTTTCAAGGAGGAGGAATCGATCAACCATGCCAAAAGATTCTTGTAGATTAAGAATGAAGGTGACTAGCAATTTAATATTGCATTTAGCAACAGAGAGGAGCTTAAGCATTTTGACAAGAATGCAATTCCATGTGCATTGGAAGGGGAGGGTAATAATTGGAGTGTTTTCAAAAAAGAATGAGAAAAATGTCATTGGCATTGATGTATTTTTGGACCTCTCCATAAAATGGCCATTGCTACTAGGATAGCAAAACTAAACATCTGCAGACAATGTTTACACTAAATCTACCAATAAATTTATTGAAAGAAAATCAGATATGACAACAAAGTAGAAATATTCTATATTACCACAACCAAGAAATAAGAAGTTCACAGTATTTACTATAACTCTTCTTTAAAATAAATATATTTGTCAACATAGTATTTTATTATTTTGAGAATTTAACTTTCAAATAAAATTAGATTTATTCTGAATATGATGTGCTATAGGAACATAATTACTGGAATAATACTTAAAATATATTAAGTTAAAAATCTAATTGTGGCCCTGGCTGGTGTGGCTCAGTGGACTGAGCACCAGCCTGTGAACCAAAGTGTCACTGGTTCAATTCCAAGTCAGGGCATATGCTTGATATGCAGGCCAGGTCCCCAGTTGGGGGAGCATGAGAGGCAACCACATGTTGTTTCTCTCCCTCTCTTTCTCCCTCCCTTCCCCTTTGTCTAAAAATAAATACATAAAATCTAATTGTAAAGACATTTCAATCTTTATTGAGTAAACAAAAAAGATAACCTAAAATAAAGTGACCTAAATAGTGAGCTAAAATTATATACTAAAAATACAGATAGATGGATATATGGATGGGACTATATATATATATCCATATACACATCCATGTATATACACACACACATACATACATATTGCTATCCATATGGATACACATGTAGACATATATTCATACACATATGTCTATCCATGTACATATGGATATGACATTTTCAAAAGTTCAGATGCAAGGATGGAAATATTGATTTTAGCTAGGTTGGAAGTTTTCCAAGGGGAGTATTTAAAACAAAAAAGGGACAAATGAATTAATAAAATTTGTAAGGAAGTAATAATATAGCCTTAGAATCTAGAGAGGCAAGAAAGTAAGGATATGAGGGGAATGAGAGAGTAAAATTTTGGCTTAATAGATAGTAAGTACTAACGAAGTTGAAGAATAGTACATGTTGGGATAGTATATGGAGTTGGCTAGAAAGACAGAGGAGTCAGAGAGGAAGACGCTTAAAATGGAAATGTTTGGTGATCATAAAAAAAACTAGTGTACATCATGGGAGTGAATGGCTGAGGTTGGGTGGGGGACAAGATAACTTGACAAGCAAAAGTCGAGTAATAGAACGCTTGAAATACTGGAAGTACCAACATCATAGGTATTAAAATTGGCAAGAATTGTGACACGCCTAAAGTTAGCAAGTGACAGGAACTGAACTTTTCAAAGAATAAAGGTAGTGATCAGAATGCATTAGTCATGTTAGGTTAGAACAAAGTTTTTCAGCTTACATTGTAACTCATCTGGTTATGTGGGTGAAAAGTAATGGAGAGGTTAAGCGGGCCCTGCTCCACACAGTCATTCAGGGAGTCAGGCTGAGAGAGGCTGTACCATACAAGGCACAGTTGTACATTTGCATCAAAAGGTGGAATGAAAGCCGGATGAGCTCATGACAAATCTTATTATCCCTTGGCCCAGCCCATAGGCCAGAACTAGTCACGTGGCCTTGCCTAACTGAAAGGGGTAGGATGAGTATGGTAGCACATGGATAGTGGGTGAGCAACAAATGTCTGTGAGACGCCTGGTATAAGATGATGACTCTAAAGACAGGTGGTAAATGGTGTGCTCTTCACACTGCTGCCCAAGCAAACTTTCTGACATGTAACTTTCACTATAATCTTTGCCTACAAGAAGCCTCCAGTGAGTATATTTCACTATACATTTTACCTCAATTTAAGACAAAAACAAAAACTCTCAGTGGCCCCTTCAAAATTTCAGGATACATTTCAAACTCCTTATTCTGGTAAAAAGGGTGTTGTATTACCTGGCCCTTTCCTAATTCTCTAGTTCCTGCTGTTTTTCATCTTTAGTATATTGCACTGGACTGACCTTATTCCCTTTACATTACGTGTCTCCTATTGCCTCAAAATTCAGTGTAAATGTTAGAATTACTGGAGAAACTTTCCCTCTCCCCCTCACTCCCAGATGTCACTTTGGAATTGTATAGAACACCAAGCCTCTACAGTCCTATCATGTATTATTGTCGGTTCACACTCTCTGCCTCCCACTAACCCCCTCAGGGCAGAACTATGTGTAATTTGAGTTTGTGTAGCCAATGATAAAAAGTTACCGGTAGACAAAGCAGGCAATTAATAAACATTTGTTATATGAACAAATGAATAAATATGTATTTGTCTTTGCTATGGTTTTATTTATTCCTTTGGCTTGTCATGAAATGCAGATTTTTCTTCATCCAACTGTTTTCTTTTTTAAAGGATCAGCATGGGTTATTATAGCAAATGTTATCTTTTATTCCTCAGCATGTCCAAATCTCTGAGCAAACTTTTTTTTTTTCTGTTAAGCTTAATCTACCTTTGAATAAATTAGTATTTAAACCATTAAAGTCTTTCTTTTGGCAAATTACCATGATAATAATAAAACCACAAAAATGTCTTATTTTCTGTGGCTTAATAAAATACAATTAAAATTTAATAAAAGCTCTGAATTTCCATTTATCCAATTCTGCATATCTTGAGGGAAGTAACAGCGGTGTTACAACCAGACCAATTAAATAGCCAGTCATAGTTAAACTCTTTAATTCACATAAAGGTGAGTATAATTCTGTACTTATCATTCCAGGGTTGCTCATGGCTTTTTTGAACAAAACATTCATTTTTATTCAGTCCTGTTCATATTTCAGTATATTACAAGAATTCTTGCCTTATTATATTTGTTAATATTATAATGTTGTTTCTATCATCTTTCCTTAGTTTTCCATGTTCTTTCAATGGATTGATAAATTCAAATTGTAAGCCCATTTTCCCTCATATCATTTAACACCATCATCATCACAGAGAAGAAAATCAAAAAAGGAAAAATTTAAGATGAAATGTATATTTTAAATGACTAGACTTCATTTAAAAAACACAAGAAGCAATATTTTCCAAACATCTAAAACACCCATAAAGGATTTTTACAGAGGCATGCAAACATTTACCCTTTTATAAGATTTGAAAAAATGTATTTTGAAACTTTTGTGAAAATCAAGTTAACATATGCTACCTTAATTTTGGCATACCCCTCAAAAAATAATTGAGACCCACTCTCTTCATTTCATTGAAGGGAATTATAGGTTACTTTGTCATATATATTTTATGACATAGGTTTTGTGCCCTAAAAGTTGCTATTATAAGCATGTATGTTTATGTAAATCCAAATGTTCGCTAATCTAAGAGGCAATAGACTTGGAAGCTGCTGGAAAGAAAAATAAGGCAATTAGAGAGTGAGAATACTTCCTGCCTGCATCTCCATTAGTGGGTGGTTCCTGAGAGAGGGTGAAGTGCTGCACATACTTGTTTTGTGGTTTGTTTTGATTAAGTGCCGAATAGACCTCACCATTGCTTCATAAGATATTTAAAATTCCAGCACAAAAGATATGCTTCATATTTCAAGCCCAATAAATCACAGTTCAGTTTTCAATTGAGACATTTATCTGGCAAAGTTAGAAAAGCCAGCAGAAACCTAATGGTAGCTTTCTTTTCTTTTTTGTGGCCAGGAAAAACAAAACTGGCATTTTTTAAATGTAATCTTCATAGAATTATAGTGACAATCAGAATGAAACTTTAAAAAAATTGATGCCCATGTATTTTTGGAAGGCTCTATATTTTAACATTTTTTTCTAGTATTTTCAATCCTCAGTGTTCTTAGTCCCTGAAGAAATGAGAGCTCAATATGATTTTTAAAAGATAATTATGTGACATATACTTTTCTTTTTTATAATTTTATAATTTTATTTCTTAGAAGTGCAGTTATTACTTAAGAGACAATGTTAATAGATAGACATATTCAAGGAAAATTACAGATTATTTAGAAACTAATTAATACATTGTCATTCTTTTAAAAGTCAATAAAGTAATTAGAAACTTCTAATATTAATTCCACAGAAAGGAAAATATTATGACATGCATTTTCCTGACTTTTCATTTGACTACAATTATGTTAGAACTGTTTTAACTATCCCAACTAGATAATACCAGCTTAGTCCCCTCAAGTATTCATTTTTAGTTATGAGTGATTAATTTTTTACTTATATTGGATATTATAATTTTACTTTGGTTGTACTTACATATATACCTGATCTAACATTATCACTACATTATCAGCAGGTCCAAGATGGTGTACTGTCAGTTTACTTAAAATGGTATATTTTAGACCCGGGACTCCTATTTTGGAGGGAATAGGAAAGGTGATAAAATGTCTTCATTTTTAGGATCACCATGGATGCTGACATAACCTATATTCTTCTTACCATTTTTACTTTAAAAATTATTATACACCTTTTGACATTTTCCAACACAACAATTTCAGGATGAATCAGATTTTTTTTTCTTTTGCTTGCATTTTGTAGGATTTGGACAATTTGAAATTTCTCAACTGGCTAGTTTTTACTGCAATCTGGTTGTTCTCAAGCTCGGCTGCAGAGTGTTCAAAGCAAGTGAAAACCCAGGCCTCACCCCACACCAAATGAATCAGAGAGTCTGTTGGTGGGGTCAAAGGAGAGGTAGTAAACAGGGAGGAGGGGTAATGTACCATGAGCTAGAGAACCACGGCCATGTAGCCTTTGTGATATTTTTTGGAAATAGTAGTTAGATCTGCATGATTCTATGAATAGTTCTTGCTAAACATTTTAGTTTCCAGGAAGAGAACTAAGCCATCTCTACCACTGATTAATGTGAAAAAATATCATGTAAAAATGCAATAACTACAACAAACTGGATTATTTTGCTAAAGAAAAAGGTTTCAAGCAGAGATACAATGCCCAATTTTTCTTTTTTAAACTCATTGTTCTAATCTGCAGAGTTAAAGAAGTACCTATAATTTTACTAAATATCTTCTCTCTATATAATTCACTACATTGTTGAGAAGATGGTGTCTCACCAGGTCTCCTCCAGTTGCTCTTACTGGTTCTGCGCTATTTTGCTGGTGATGCCTCGCACCTGAGACAACCTTATTCAGAAAATGGTCTTTGGACTTCCTGGCCACTTCTTAGATTTTACACCATCATCATTCCCCCACCCCTCCCTTCACAGCCCATAGCGATAGAGCGATAGCGATAGCAATGGTGCAATGTACAGAGGTTCAGCTCTATAACTTTTAAGTGGAACAAGGTTAGCAGAGCAACTTGTACTCCAGAGCTCTCCATGGGGTCATTCCGTAGCTCACCTTCCCTTCCCTTTCCTACCTACCTCAAGTCCTAATCGCTTGCAGATGAATGTCTCAGGCTTGTCTTCTAGGAAACCCAAGACATATCTCACATCAGCAACTACAGAAGTAAAGAACACAATAATGATATAAATATTGATAACACAAAGTCAGTACCTACTCTGTACCAGGCACCATGCAAAGAACTCTCATCAATGATCAATTTATTTATTCCTTACGATAGCTATTAATATTATTATTATCATTAATCACTGCTTGCCCCCGATGTATAGTTAAAAAATCAAATGTTTTGAGTGGGTGAGCAATCTTCCCAAGGCTCTACAATCTAGAGCCCAATCTAGCCAAGAGGCCCAGGCCTACAGGTCCCAATCTAGCCAAGAGGCCCAGGCCTACAGGTCCAACTCGCTCTCTGAAATTCAATGCTTAAACAAGCTGTAAATGATATAGATTTTTACAGCACGGAGGTCAATGAAACTCTGAGTATAAAAGACAGAGTTTGAAATGAGACAGGCCTGCTCTCCTACCATGTGCTAGACATGTATTAGAAAAGCTGATCAGCAAAACTTCTTAGGTTCATAATTGCAACTATCTCTGCCCTGCTAGATTGTTTTCAAGGATTCCACGAGTCTTGTATTTAAGAATCTTAGCATAGGAGTTACTGAAAAAATAAATCCAAAAGCCCATCTATTTCTCAGTCATAAAGTAACTTTAAATCTCAGTTACATAGACAAAATAGTAAGATGCATAATATATTTATAGAAACTGAATTTACTAAATAGCAATGTGAAGAAAATAATGTATGTATGTTACAATAAGTTTATGACTATACTTAACACAGGTCCTGGGGCATAGCAAACATGAAATGATGTAATTTCCTTCCTTTAAAATAGCTTCATCTACACTAATTTAAAAAAATGATTTCAAAAAGTAAATAAAAGTGTGAGAATTGATAAATCCCTTGTACAGAAAAATTTTAAGTAATTCTGTAGATAATCCTCCCTCAAAGAGGGGACCATCACTCTACCCATTAATGTCAGTTATGCTTAAGGATTTGCTCTCCAAAAGTACCATAAGAAAAAAAAAAAAAGGAGGAAAGTAGCTTTACAGTGAGAAACTTGGCAAACACTCACCAATGTGTTTACAGTGGAGAGACCTGACAGATGCCACTTCAAGCCAGGTGATTAGCGTTAACATAATCATTGATAATGTTACAAAACCACACCAATGGTGTTCTGTAACAGCTGTGGGGTTTGATTGCCCACCACCAAGAAGTGTGGCTCCCAATGCAAGAGTTTGGTGAAAAAAGAAAGGTGTTGTTTATTTAAAGGTTATACAGGTTTAGAATAATGGCAGATTTCTGCCATTACGCCCCACTCCCTTCCAAAAACACGCAAAAACACATAGTCTTGCCTCCCTTTGCTAAACCAGGCCAGTTTCAGAATATACCACTCCGAGGTACCTTCTTTCAGAAAAACAGAAGTCTGCAGCTCAACATTGCTCAGCTCAGTATCCCTCAGCTCAGCTCCAAGAATCCCTCAGGGACCCGGGTGGCTAGGCAGGTCTCTGAAGCTCCATCAGCTTTATCATTGGCTTCTCCAGGCAGACTTCCAGATCAACCTCGTGTCATACTCACTGGCTTTTAGACCTCCCAGTGGACCTCTTGTCTCTTCAGCAGACCTCACAGCTCCTCTCTCTTTTAGCTTGCCCAAATTTAAATGCTTGGCCTGGAACTTCCTGAGAGACCTCATATCCAGCCCTTCTTATGGTGCTTAGTGTCCACCACTTTTCCAGTTCCCCACTGTCTTTTGCCCTCTTTTGGCCGCCATCTTTAGTCAGGGCAAAACTTCCAGAGATGCGCAGACATCTCGGATGAGCTCACTGCCTCTTGCACAGTCACAGTATGAGCTCCCCTGGCCTGTCACGTGTCATGGAACATTCTCGGAGTCATGTACACAATTTGCCCTGGGTTGCAGCCCTTTTCCTTTCAGGAAGGCATGCTATTAGCTTGCCTTGTTACACAATGTATCTTAAATTCTGTACCATTCACTCTTCCCTTCCCACAATCAAGGATTGTGGAGGTTGTTTTCCTATTTTCAGGAGGCTCATGCTCTTCACCCTGTTGCAATAAGATATGTCAACCATCTGTACCTTTGATATGGCATGATGAGCCTGGCACTTTACTCCTGTGGTCCCCCTCCCCACAATCCATAACCCCAGCCTAACCATGAGAGAAATATCAGACAATCCAAAATACCTGAACATACTCTTGAAAACTGTCAATGTCTTTAAAAACAAGGAAAGTCTGAGACTCACAAACTAAGAGAAACTAAGGAGACATAATAACTAAATGTAATGTGGTATCTCAGATGGGATCCCAGATGGGATCATGGAACACAAAGAGGAAATTAGGTAAATACTAAGGAAATCTAAATAAAATATAGACTTTTATAAATAACGTATTAATGTCATTTCATTAGTTGTAACAAATGAGACGTACTAATATAAGATGTTAATATAGGCCCTGGCTGGTGTAGCTCAGTGGATTGAGCATGGACTATGAACCAAAGGGTCGCTAGTTTGATTCCCAGTCAGGACACATGCCTGGGTTTCGGAACAGATCCCCAGTGGAAGCCACATGAGAGGCAACCACACATTGATGTTTCTCTTCCTCTCTTTCTCCCTCCCTTCTCCTCTCTCTAAAAATAAATAAATTAAATCTTTTTTAAAAAAGATGTTAACATAGGAAAAATTGTCTGTTGGTCATATACAAACCCTATGTTTTCTTTTCAACTGTTTTTTAACTCTAAAACTATTCTAAAATAAAACGTGTATTTCTTTAAATAAAAGACTTCATGCCCTGTCTGGTGTGACTCAGTGGACTGAGCACCAACATGTGAACCAAAGCATTGCTGGTTGTGTTCCCAGTCAGGGCACATGCCTGGGTTGTGGGCCAGGTCCCCAGCAGAGGCTGTGTGAGAGACAAGGACATACTGATGCTTCTCTCCATTTATCTCTGTATAAAAATTAATAAATAAAATATTTTAAAAATAAATAAATAAACAAAAGTCTTTATGGCAGAGAATTTCCAATATAAAATTTTCTAAAAGAGAATCACTAACAAACATAAAAATAAAAGGCACCTAAATATCATATCAACAGCATATTATTCAGCCTTAAAAAGATATTTTTATCTTTTTAAGATAAAATTCTAGTATTCTAAAATTCTAGTATTTACACTAGTATTCTATTGTGTAAATGTACCACAATTTTTTAATCCACTCATCTACTGATGGACACTTGGACTGTTTCCAGATTGTGTCTGTTGTAACTAACACTGCAATGAACATGGGGGAACTCATAGTCTTTCAAATTAGTGTTTCTGGTTTCTTTGGATATATTCCCAGAAGTGGAACCACTGGATCAAAAGGTAGTTCCATTTTTTAGATAACTCCAGACTGCTTTCCACAGTGGTTGCACCAATCTGTATTTCCACCAACAGTGCACAAGTGTCCCCTTTTCTTCACACCCTCCCCAGTACTTGTTTGTCAATGTGTTGATGATAGCCATTCTGACAGGTGTGAGATGATATCTCCTTGTGGTTTTAATTTGCATTTCTCTGATGATTAGTGACATTGAGCATCATTTCCTATGTATGTGAGCCATCTGTATTTCCTCTTTGGAGAAATGTCTATTTAGGTCCTTTACCCATTTTTTAATTGGATTGTTTGGTTTCTAGTTATTGAACTACATAAATTCTTTATATATTTTGGATATTAACCCTGTATCAGATGTATCGTTGACAAATATGTTCTCCTAATCAGTGGGTTGCCTTTTCATTTTGTTGATGGTTTCTTTTGCTGTGTAAAAGTTTTTTAGTTTGGTGTAGTTCCATTTGTTTTGTTTGTTTGTTTGTTTGTTTTTTTCCCCATTGTTTCCCTTGCCTGAGGAGATAGATAAGTACTGCTATGATAAACATCTGAAATTTCACTGCTTATGTTTTCTTCTAGGATATTTTGGTTTCAAGTCTAGCATTTAAGTCTTTAATCCATTTTAAGTTTATTCTTGTGTGTGGTGTAAATTGGTAGTCTAGTTTCATTTTTCTGCATGTATCTGTCCAATTTTTCCCAACACTATTGAAGAGACTGTCTTAACTTTGTTGTATGTTCTTGACTTCTTTGTCAAATATTAATTAACCATAAAGGTGTGGGTTTGTTTCCAGGCTCTCTACTCTGTCCCATTGATCTCTGTGCCTGTTCTTATGCCAGTACCTGACTATTTTGATTACTCTTGCCTTATAGTATAGTTTTATATCGGGCAGTGTGAAACCACCACCTTGATTCTTCTTTCTCAAGATTGCTGTGGGTCTTTCGAGGTTCCATGTAAATTTCTGAAGTATTCATTTTACCTCAGTGAGATATTTGATTGGTATTGTAACAAGTACTGTGTTGAATCTATAGATTGTCTTGGTCAGTATGGACATTTTAATAATGTTTAATAGTGTCCATTCTTTCTATCCATGAACACAGTATATTCTTCCTTGATTTCTTTCTTCAGTATCCAATAATTTTGCTAATGAAGGCCTTTTTCATCCTTGGTTAAATTTATTTCTAGGTATCTTATTGTTTTGCTGCAATAGTAAATTTGTTTTATTAATTTCTCTTTCCGATAGTTCACTATCAATGTATAAAAATGCCACTGACTTCTGAATATTAGTTTTGTACCCTGCTACTTTGCTAAATTAATTTATCAGTTCTAATTTTTTTTCTATATACAGTATAATGTCATCTGTGTATGATGACAGTTTCATTTACTCCTTTCCAATTTGGATACCTTTTATTTCTTGTTTTTGTCTGATTTCTGTGGCTAGAACTTTCAGCACTATGTTGAATAAGAGTGGTGAAAATGGATATTTCTGTCTTGTTCCTGTTTGGCAGAGAAATATTTACATTTTGCAGCAGTATGAATGGACTGGAGAATATTATGCTAAGTGAAATAAGCCAGTTAAGAAAGATAAATACCATATGATTTCACTTATATATGGAACATAACGAACAAAATAACTTAACGAATGATATAGAAACAGAAGCATAGATACATTAGAACAGACTGACAGCTGTCAGAGGGGAGGAGAGTTGGGAGACTGGGTGAAAAAATAGATGAAGGGATTAAGCAAATACATATATTTGTCTAGAAAAAGTACAGCCATTGTTAATATAATGAGAACAGTTTGTGCATCATTGTAATCTGGCAGCCAAGGAAAGTGGACTGGAATGCACATGTGTGAACAATGACGACTTCACAGTACTAGTCAGTGGGGGTAGTAGGTGCCATTGAGTGAGCATGTGTGCTGTGTGGCCATCACATTCAAAGTGACTGAGTGAGTAGAGCAATGAATCTGCATCATATTTTGCATTAAGCTTGAACATTCCTCAATGGAAACTATTCAGAGGATTCAGAAGACTGAAGCTAAGGGCAACTGGTGATTGGCAACTTCGTTGGGACAACATATGCACTCATGTATCACATTTCATGCAGTTTTTTGGTGAAAAGTCAAATCACCCAGGTAATTCGGCCCCACTACAGCTTAGATTTGGTGCCCTGTAAGTTCTGACTTTTCCCAAAACTAAAATCACCTTTGGAAGGGAACAGATTTCAGACCATCAATGAGATTCAGGAAAATACAGCAGGACAGCTGATGGCAATTGGGAGAACTATGTGTGAGGTCCCAAGGTGCCTACTTTGAAGGGGACTGAGGCATCATTGTCCTATGTACAACGTTTGTTGTTCTGTATCTTCTTCAATAAATGTCTCTATTTTCCATAATACATGGCTGGAGACTTTCTGGACATAAAATTATATATATAAAACACAGACACAGACAACAGTATGGTGATAGCCAGAGGGAAAGAGGGGTGGGGAAGGCACAAGAGGGAAAGGGATGATAAATGAGGATGGAAAGAGGCTTCGCTTTGGGCCATAGGTGCACAATGCAGTGTGCAGATGATGTTTTGTTGAGTTACACATTTGAAAAAAAGGGAAAGAAATTTTGACACATGCTATAACATTAATAACCTCATTGATATTATCCTAAGTGAAATACACCAAGAACAAATAACATTCCTGCAGTAATCAGATTCATAGAGGCAGAAAGTAGAATGGTGGTTTCCAGGGGTGAGGGATTTGAAAATGGAGAGCTAGTGTTTAGTGGGTACAGAGTTTCATTTCAGAAAGATGGAAAATGTTCTGGAGATGAATAGTGAGGATATTAGCACAATAATGTGAATGTGCTTAATGCCACAGAACTGTACACTTAAAAATTGTTAAAGTGGCCCTGGCTGGTATGGCTCAGTGGATTTAGTGCCAGCCTGTGAACCAAAGGGTCACCAGTTCGAATCCCAGTGGGAGCACATGCCTGGGTTACTGGCCAGGTCCCCAGTAGCCAGTGTGCAAGAGGCAACCACACGTTGATGTTTCTCTCCTTCTCTTTCTCCTTCCCTTCCCCTCTCTCTAAAAATAAATAAAATCTTTATAAAAATTGTCAAAGTGGTAATTTTATGTAATACACTTATATATTTTACTACCATAAAAATAGGTGCCTAATGTCAAAATAAGTTCATACGTATTTAGGATTGTTAAGTTCCTTGAAAGGAGGAATCATAATTTTTCGCTCATTTTATTATTTAACACTTCTTAGTGCCTAGAATGGCACCTGTAATACATCGGCATTTCAGGATAGAATATAATGAGGTGATACTAAACATTTAAGTCTACAAAATGAACAAGGTGTGATTTCATACAAAAGCTCAGAATTTATGTGGTACTATCACAACTCTTTGATTGTCACAACGTTTAATCAGTGTAACAGACCTGGACGGATTCACACCTTGGGAAGAGTTGAATGTTAATAGGTGTAGGTATTTTCCTTTAAAAGTTATATTGGCAAAAATTAAAGGCATTCTTGAATAAGGTGCCCTTGAAAATTTTTAAAAGAGACAACGTAATTTCTGTGCATCTGGAAATTTAAAATTTACACATATTTAACATATGTTACCTTAAGCCAAGGCCATTTAAGTAAGTGTTTTTCCCCACTGTGGAGAAATAGCAACATTTTAAGTGAAATTTGAAATTCTTACATACTCTTGTAATTACGTATTATGTCAAAGTATACTATCATGCTTAAAAAACCAAGTCATATTTCAAGGACTTTTTCAGCTCTGTCTGGCCCCTAGGCCTAGCTATTCTCTATTTTGGATTGAATTTTCCTGGAAGAAATTTCCATTGTCCACTGAACTAAAATGCATGGTGAATAACACATGCAGCACTCTGCATGCTATTCCACAGGGCCTTCCCTTACAATTCACCATCACTGGGACACAATCATCCACAGCTCTTTTATGTGAAGTTGCCATGTCTACATTTACAGGCAGTATTCCCAAATATCAGATAGTTAAAACACCTTTAGAATTGTTAGTTCAATGATAAATTGGCATACATCTGAGGACAGCATTTTACTGCCCAGTATCAAAAATGAATAGATAGTATTGACAGAAGGTAGAATCAATAAACTGCTCTCAAATGTTTTATGTTAAATATTAAAAACTATTTTAAAATACACGATATGATTATTTTAACTGATAAAATGGATTAACAAAGTACCATGTGCCATGCATGGTATTAAGTCCTTTAAAAACATTGTCTTATTTAATCTCAAAATAACCATATGAATGAAGATTACTATATCAATTAAATAGATATGGAAACCAATGGTTAAGAAATTAAGGTTAAATATTTGGATCAAGAGTCACAGAGCCGGTGAGTCATAAAGCTTGATTGCATCTCAGGGGTAGTCTCCAGTAATTGTTTGACTACCACTTATGAAGGTACTAAGCCTGAAATATGAGTCCCACAGGGTCATTTTTTATGTAGGTTTATAGTCAGCAATTAAAGTTCTTATATGACATCTTTAAGCTATAGACATTTCCACTATAGTGCCTGTAGATTACTTCTGAGTTGAAATTAGAGGCAGATATTTGTGCTGTGCTAAGGGACCAGAAAAATTATAAAGCCCAGTGACACCTGTTTCTATATTTTTGAACTATATCCTACCCTTAAATATTTCACCATTTTCCCAGCGGAAAAGCCATCCATAAAAATGATGCAAAGGATAGTTTAAAAAGTTGAGCCAGTTGTCCCACTGCTTTTCGGTGGAAGGACTGCGTCTGCCTATAATTGCCTTGAACATGTTACAAAGTCACACAATCATTTTCTGCTACCTTCTCCCATTTTCTGTTTTGCTTCTTTCTGTATTCCCCTTTCTTCTTTCCCTCTCTCTTCTTTTTGTTGATGGATCCTTCTATTTTTCTTTTGTTTCATGTTTCTTATTTTCCCATAGTCTTATTTCATTTCCTTTTTGTTTCTTCCTTCCCCACTACCTTTCCCTTGGTGATTAGACCTGTTGATTATTCCTCTCCATTAGAGGGAAACAAAATCACCCACGGGGCTTAGAATTGGAAAAGGATGACTCATTTAAAAATACACCTTGGTGTTTTGCCCCTCTTTCCACCTACAATTACTTGACTCTTCTGTGTAAGCTATTTCTTCTGTATATTCTTTTGGCTCTAAGGTTTAAACAAGTACAGCATTCCATTTTAGCTCTTTCTCACCTCATCCCCTACATCTTCTTACCAAAAATGTTGGACACATGGCAATAAGAACTAGATTTGTCATCGAATCAGAATGTGTATTATTTAATGGGTCTTTAATAGTTACTATGGCTTTCCGTTTATATTTATCAGCCGAGGACAAAGTTAGCTGCTCTTTAGCCATAGATAGGACCATTTTAATTTAATGAAATAAATCTTGAGTGAAGGTATGTGTGCATAACTCTGATTAGGCTGTAGTTTATCTTTCTCATTTAAAACATTTAAGTATTTTTTATTCTAATACATTTCATTTCACAAATAATGGTTGTTACTCTTGAAATGGTATAAAAAGACAAATTGCAAATTAATAGAGTAACCTACCAATATAGAATATTAAAAAGGCTCTGATTGGACATTAAGGGAGTAATTTACTTCTAGAAACATTTTAAATAGCATCTAGGACATTTTGTTTCACATCTAATGAGAAAGATCAAGATAAATTTGTACTTACATACTATACAAACACATATATACTTATCAGTCATGTGGCATCCAGATAGTCAGTCCTTCAGGAAAGGGCTTGCTACCCCAACTGTGGGAGGTATGTCCACAGCCAGTCTTCATAATGCTCTTCAGAGATCACCTCAGAAGCAAAGCACAACTGCTTAAGGCCACATTTCCTTAAGGCCATATTTATATTCTCAAGTGCACACATTACCGAATGACTTGATAGATGTGGGAGTATAAAGGTCTCGCTCTCATGATCCAACTGAGGGCAACTCTGAAAAGCATTCAAGTTCCAAAACAACATGCGGGGTCAACTGGGATGAGTTAGATCTGCCCTACAGCTTGACATCCCCCTCTGCCCAACCCGGCTTCCTTCCCTCCTTCCCATAGTTGTAAGATAAATTAGGTCTGCCCTGAAATATGGCTTCTTCCACTGCCTAATTCTGCCTCTGTCTCCTCCTTTCCATAGAGGTTGATCCTGGGGTGCTTTGTAATAAGGATTCTGCATGTTCAATACCTCCTCAGAATCTGTTTTCTAGGAAACTGAAGATAAAAACAGATTCATAGTATATTTATTGATTTCTATTTAGAATAACTTAAGTAAACTAATTTCAAAATAATACACATACATTTTTAAAAATTCTCCCTAGTTGCAATTGTGTGGCCTTTACATCATTCTAGGTAATTAAAGTTATGAGATGTTCCTATACCCTATAAAAAAATCAATAGCTAAATATCATTAAATGTGCACACACAAAAGCAATTTTACCTGTGTGGATAATAATGTCATGAAAATAAAGTCTAAAAATAAATAAAATGGAAAAATCTTACAATGAATATATAAATCAAAATTAAATTTTCCAGTAAAAATGAAAGTTATTTTTGCCAATAGAAATTGGAATTACAATCTATCTCTGCTCTTTTAAGGAGAAAAAATGGAGAAGGAATACAGATGAAATATGAACTGAATAAAAGCAAGACACTTGAAACTCTGGTGGCAGAAACCCTCTGACCTATAGTCCGTGACCTTCAGATCCAAATGGGTAGCCTGCCTTGGCACTCTCAGTGTTCCTGGAGCAGGAAGCAGCTGTTCCAAAATACCTGCAATTTGCTACAACACGGGTGATAATATACTTTTCCTGAGAAGACATTTTTGGAATCAAGTATTTAAAATTGCATATGTCAGTTATGGTGTCTAGAAATGAAGACCAATAAGTGGGAAATAAAAAAAAAGCATGAAAAGTGTAAGGATAAAGATGGAGAGAAGTTCTCTCCTCAAAATAGAAAACTAAAGTAATCTTTTCCCTGCCATTGGAACACTTTTCCCAATTATCATGTTGTAACCTAAGAAAAGTTTTCCTATGGTGAAATGCATAGACACCTTTGTGTCATATTATCCATTTTAACTACTAAGTTCATTTGGGGTACCTAGGTGTTTGTAGAACAAGTTGGAATTACAAAATAATAAAAACAACAATTGAACAAGGCATTGATATCATATAATACTTCAAACCTTTTGTGCATTTAAAGTCCACGTTTGCCACAGACTTTTATCATTACCTATGCTATAATGGGAATCATGGCAAAAGATATTTTCATCTGAATAGTCACCATCCCCAGCCCCCAAAAGAAAATCACTTTATCTGCCTCTGAGGATTGATTCAAATTATTTAAGGTGTGTCTTGAGTCACATCATAAGTTAGAAATGCAACTCTAGTAACTCTAATCTTGAATTAGGAATGGGACCGTGGATTTTGACAGATGGTGACAAATTAGAAATAATTGTATTGATTCATCTTATTATTTAGTAATAGAACTGATATGAGACTATAATACTTACTGAAGTCATTTCAGATGTATACAGTTTTTTTCTATACCAAGTTTTCTGTTTCTCATTCTCTTTGTGTTCCTTCCTTGACCCACTTCTCCTGCTCAGTTTCTACTTTAGGAGTTCAGTGATAAGCCACTGGGAAGTGGGTGCTGATTAATAGCAGACCATACTGAAGAGGGGAGAAAGTTACAAGGGGTCGTATTTGGGGGGGGGGGAGGATAATTTTATATAGAGAAAAAAGAAAAGGACACTGTTGGCTTTCTAACTGGATTTCAATTAGCCATAATATTCTGTTTCCATCTTACACCATTAACTGAGACAAGATTTACTGTACTAGTAAATCTCTGTTATGCTCTGTAATGCTCTGTAAACTAGTTATGCTCTGTAAACATTTGGGTGGGAAAAATGAGGAAGAGAAAAGCAGAGGGAGAAAGCAACAGAGAGAGAGATAAAGAGAATGATACAGCCAAGAAAGCCCAGAATCAAGTGTAGCAATAAAAATTAGTGGTTTGAAAAAGAAAGGTTTATTTTTGTTAAGACCAAATGTCTATCACATACTAGGAGAAGGTGCTTCTTGTGTCACCTTCCTCCAGAGACTCAGCCTCTGCTGCGTGGAAGAGGGAAAAAGGAAACTGCCCCCTGGCTCCTAAATGATTCTGCTCGCATCTCGTTGGCCAAAGCAATTTACGTGGCCATGCCTACTTCTAGGGGCAAGTTTCCTACACGTGCAGAAAAAGAAAAACCTATAATGTTTAGGGGGAAATTTGATGCCCATTACAGCTGTATTGTTTTCAACTAGGAATATGAAATTGCATATATTGATATATAATACATATATACTATCACATACAGATAAAAAGCTTGGAGAAACAGATAGATTGATTTTGGTTGGAGATAATCTAAACCTCTAAATTCAGTGTTATGAACACTGGGATTGTATTTGTAGAATTATTTTCTAATAGGAAATTTGAAAAGTAGTTATCTCACTTTCCTATCAAGTAGGAAAACAAATAACTATAAAGGAGAGTAGGGAGAGGTGAGAATTTAATCAGTTTATCAATATATTTCAAGTGATTTTTATAGAAAATATCCTTGCAGTCTCTTTTTAATCTTAAATCAAAAGAGTATGTGTGTGAGTACCTATATTTTAAGAGACTCAGTCTAAATGTACAATCCTACAATTCTCTTCTTTAATGCAAATAACAGTTTTGCAATTCTTCAGCAATGTGAATGTTAGTCTTTAATTTTGCTATTAGTATATGCTCTGAAAATTTGGTAATTCATTTCTGCAATATTTAAAATGTTATCTGGAGATATATTTTTAACTTACATTGTGTTTGAAGTCTATCTACAATATATTGCTTAGTTGTGGCTTATTAAGAGAAATGATAAAGTACAATTTAAAGAAATATAATTATTAATGCAGAAGCAGGAAATTTTGCACATTTTTAGATAATTTATAGAATCAAATGGCTAATTCAAATGGCATGCATGCCAAAGTCTAATTCCTGCAATTTAATCTCAGGTTTAATGATGTCAAGAGTAAGGTTTTACATTTTAAACAATGATGTATTAAGCCATAGGGTCTGGTGCTGTGGAGAAAAAGTTTTATAATTTTAGCAGAAATATTAGATATAGATGGGGTAAAATTAACAAAATGCTCCAAAAACTATGACTACAAAGTAAAAAATGTTAATATATTCTTTTTAAGTTGAATTTATTTTGAATTAATCTAGATATGAATAGTTAAATCATAGATTTTACACATTAAGATATAAACCCATAATTTGAAAAAATCTTATTCACTTACTATCCATTGCTAAATAAAAAAAAAACATGGTGAGTAGCACTATTATTTTCTATTTATAAAAGTTACGATAAAAATTCTTTATGGAAGTTTTTCATAATATAATTCATATGTTCAAAAAACTGCACATAGGAATTATACATTTAGGTTATAGACCCTAAACTTCGAGCAATGATTATTTTTATGGTAATCTCATCTATGTTTATTTCATTGAAGCAATCATAAAAGAAAACTTGGAGTTTTTGTGGCAAGCTTCTCCAAATCAAACTCATTTTCCTTGAAGTCAAGAAAACAGCGTGACCAGGAGGAAACCCACTATGGCCAAATTAAGTATCCCAAATCTTTAATTTGATGGTAACTATGTATTGTGTGTTAGATAATTTATATACTAACAACACACATTCCCAAACTTTACACACTTTAGGATGCTGGAAAAATGCACTTCCCCCCCCCCTGTAACTTACTCTCCCCCTATGTTGACTGTAACATTTTGAAATCCAGTCCCCTTTTGAGCATCTGGCTTAAATCTCCATCAGACTCTAAGAAGGAAGGGCACATTCTGTGGTTTGCATGAGAACAGCCTGACAGCTGCCAGTTTAATCCCCTGAAGATGCAAAAATGTCTTCAAGGAGGGAATCCCACTTAGCATGCAAACAGTCAGGCCTGATATATTTAGTTTCTTTCTGTGAGTGATACTAAGGAAACAGAATGAAACAGAACAGTATCCTTTTAAAATACATATTTTTCTAAAAAATGGTTAAAATGATAGAAAAGGAACTTTATGTCAGCACCTAGATGAGTCAGAATTATATAGTAATCTTGAAATTCCATAGTTATAGAAGGTTAATGTCTGGCATTAGTGAATTAAAAAAACTATACCACAACAGTCTGGTAAAATCTTGTGTAGGTTCTACGGCTGGATAGAGATAATTGTGCACACTTATATTTGTACTTATTTTTTCTTGAAACATCTGTAGCTTTCACCAGGTAATTTTTTCACCAGGTACTCCTCACTACCAGGTCACCAACCTGGTCCATCCTTGTGATTCTGAACAGGACTCCATTTACCAGAAGTTTTTCTGTGCTTTGCTCCCCAAAGGTATGGCTATCTGTCCTTTTGTATCACACTCCATGACTCCATTTTTCCTGTTTAGCAATGCATTCCAGCAACTCATAAGCCTTGAAGCCAGAAAGAGATACTACTAAATGGGGACTTTCAGAGAGAAAGTTAAATACTGTGCCCAATTCTTATTCTGGCATCCGCTCCAAAACTGTGGAAGAATCGCTCTCCTTTCCTCTGTATGAGCACCCCTGGGTGCATTGGCCATCATTAACATTAGAGCTGACCTATTCTGGAATAACTCTCTGTGTTTTCGATGGACACCTTGAAACAATTGAGCATTTCCGGCTCTCCCCATAGTGTTTCTAAACCCATGGCACCAGAGGTGATCTTGGTGTCCTCCACCAGAGGAGGAGGATTTCACTAGGATCACTACCAAGTGCAACCCTTTATTTACAAGAGTCATTCTTGTTTCACATTCTCATTAGTGTGTCTCAGATTAATAATAGCTAACACATATCATTTACCATCGTTGGATAGTCTTCTAAGTGCTCTACGCATATGAATTCATTGTGTAAGGCACTTGGGCACCTTCTCAGTCTCACTGTGGCCTCCTCCCACAGAGCCCTATTCACACTGGGGCTCCTCCACTTTCAGACTCCAGGGAACCTCCCCGCAGAGTTTCTTAAGGAAAGACACCAAGGGCTTCAGGACGACCTGGAATTTCAGGAAGTTTGGCCAGATGAAAGCAGCCGATGAGAATTCAGAAAGATAATTTCTCCCTTCTCTTTTCTGTGGCTGTTCCTGATTTCAACCTATCTGGTTATTCCTACATATAGAATGAATGCACCTGCCAAGAGACCTACTCTGACTGTAAGCCACTGTTGGGAAATAAGAGACATTAATAAACCACATGACATGTCACTTTACCACCTTTTCTATTGCAGTTTCCTTTATTTCTCACTATTATCACTCCTGACTTGAGCCACCAAAATAAAGGGTTAGCCTCTTAAATCTTCCCTCATGCTCTGCCTTCTAGAATACCTAGACTATGGGGTTCATTTAATTTTCATGAAAATCCTATAAGGTGGGTACTATGATTTTGCCCAATGTACAGATAAAAACACTGAAGCATGTGATTAAGTAATTTACTCATGTTAACACAGCTAGTAAACAGCAGGCCAGGACATAAATGCAGGAAGTTTGTGTCCAGAGTGTATTCTCTTAATTGAACTCTGTATCATGTTGTCTGGATCAAGAAGCCGGAGCTAAATCTCTATTTCAGATTTATCACCATAAGCACAAAGAATTAGGAGGATAAAAACATTGGCTAGAGATAGTTGTCTTGTATCCTGGACCATGCCACATAAAATGTGAGAATTGACAATGTCACAATGGCATTTGGATCTGCTATCCAACTGAAGTAGCATTGCCAAGGGTTGTGTCTGCTAAGTCACTGCTTCCAATGACATATAACAGGGTAGGGCTTGTTTGTTTGTTAAGCACGATTAGTGCCAGAATATTCTAGAAGTACCAGAAACCCTTGTGAATAAGTATATTTTTGATTACTGAATTCTTTTGAATAAACCTCTAGAATAAATTCTACATATAAGTATATGTAGAATTTCTCTGCATGTTCCTCATATAATAACCTATGACAAAATATACATTTATTTAATTTTAAATAATAAATCTATCCATAACTTAGAACTGAACTTTTAATAATGACTTAGAACTGTTCCCATGTATTTTCCACTGTATATTTTTTATACTGAAACTTTCCTTGTAAAAATGAAACCTAATAAATCCTCAGATTAATGTAGCAGTGCATACCCCCATTGGCCAAACCTAAAAAGCAGTTACAATAAAATTATAAAACAGGGGATTAGGTACGTGGCTGGGAAAGCATAAAATTGATATTTGCTTACTGTGGTTTAGAACTTGAAATGTCACTATAAAAACTTGGGTGATCCAAGTATTTTTTACCAAGTAATATTTTCTCATTTACATACAGTAATAAATCTGACAACCTTTTTATTATTACAGGATGGACTATGGTCTGCCTGTAGTATATAAGAACCATTCCATACATTCCAAAAAATTAATTATACTTCTTTCAGGATATTGTGGAGGATTCTCAAAATCCAGTTGAATTTTGTGGGAGTTCAAACCCTGTACTCCGTGTTCTTCAGGCCCATAATCTAAATGTTATTTTTTGGATCCTCAAACCTCTACCTCCCACATCACCAGGTTTTACAATTCTTTCTTTACAGCATTTTCTCAGCTTTAATATTTCTCTTTTCATTCTCAGAGCTGCAATACACTCTATTTTCAGATAGAATTCAACCAATCTGGCCCCAGACTTTGTAGACACGGTGCCGCATCCCACAGTTTAGGGAGAAACCTTTCCCTACATTGTCCTGTGAATCGCATCCCCTCCCCCAAGCTGTGATGCAGTTCACATCCCGCCTGCATCCAATCTCCATTTTACTAAAGAACATACATGCCATTTTTATGTACTAGGGAAGGTAATAAATCAGGCCATGGCCAAATATTAATACTTACAATTATATTAGTCTACCCTAAAAACTTTGAGATGTTTCAAAAATTTAAAACTATTTCCTGGATTTCTAATATTAAATGTACTCTCTAAAGCAGCCCCTAGAGAGCAATCATATCTACTGTCCTGGGTCAAAAGACAAGAGAGCACATATCAACCTCCTTAGGCTTAGGTGGGCAGGCACAAGTTGACTAGATAAGGAGATTTATACGGCTCCTGTACTGCACTTGCATTCAACCTCTGCTTTATCAGCAATAGATGTTGATGTTCGTTTCTAATTGCTGAGTTGCTCTCCAGCTCTTGTACTACAAGAGATTGGGTCACAATGACCCAGAAGATTAAAAACCTGACAGTGAGGTAGCTCAGCATTTCTACACAAGTATATCCTCTCATGTTTATGTCAGTCCTGAGGTCTGATTGCATACCAAATAGAGTATGTTCTATCATGCTTTATGTTAAGATATTGCTAGGTTTATCTTTACTATTTTCATAGTATTTTTTGCTTGTAAGTAGGAGAGCCACTGAATTTATTTCTGAAAGATTTAAAATGAATTAATTAGTAATAAAAAATCTTCATAGGTTTATAAAACAGTAGTAGAGATACATTATTTCCTCTGTAGATGGTGCCTGGGGAACACATATAAAAAGAGTTTCGGGTTCACTGCAATATTTTCGAATTCCCCCAGCACATAGAAGTCCACAGCTTCTGAGCAACTGGACCATATGCTTATTTATTTTATTATTACCATTCTTCCTTGATGAGGTGTGTATTTCACACAGATGAGTCTTCTTTGTAAAGTTTATTAAAGTACAATTAATGTCATAGCCTTTGAGAACTAGAAGAAGCTATAATATTATGATGTCCAATCCATTAAATGTTTTTCATATTTCAAATATGTTGAAGTCTTTATGAACACTTAAGGCTTTTTACATTGTTTAATGAAATATAATCATTATTTCATTTTTGCAATTTCTGGGCTTCAGCCTACTATATTGTATTAACATCTTCAGTTTAGCAGATGGCCAGGGACCAACTAGAGTGGTGGTCCTCATTTTACAGGAACTATAAAACTGGCCAGAAAAGAAAACAAAATGAAAGAAAAGAAAACAAAACAAAACTGTTGTATTTGCAAGGCAATTGGTGTTTTCAACAGTAGATCAGTGTCTCTGGTTCCTGAAAGGTTGTGCAGAAACCAAGGGAAAAATTTATCAGTTTTAAAACAGATATTACTTAGAGAGGCCTGGGTAACAGATTGACCATCTAATTCAGCCAAACTTCCTCTATCAAGAATCTTTGTAGCAAAAATCATATATTCATTTTGTTAAAGTAACAGATGGTATTGTTGGTATTTTCTGAATCATGACAGTACTTTATTTACTTATCATAACTGACTATTTCCAGACCTGTTCTCCATAATATTTATTTTTTAATTTTTCTGCATTTTTAATTTTTCAGTTTTTTAATTTTTAAAATTATGTTGGCATATAATATTATATTAGCTTTAGGTATATGACATCATGTTTAGATATGTATATACCTTATGAAGTCATCACTATGAAAAGTCTAGGAACCATCTGTCACCATATATTGTTATCACTATTGTTATAATGACCACATACTGTTATTATTATTGAGTATATTCACTCTGCTGTACATTATATCCCCATGACTTTTTTAGAACTGGTAGTTTGTATTTCTTAATCCCTTCCACCTTTGTCACCCTTTTCCCCCCACAAACCAAACAGAAATAAAGTCATAGATAATGAATGGTTGCCAGAGGGGAAGGGGCTAGGAGGATCTTTTTTTTTTTATATATATCTTTCAAACCATGAAGAAGTCAATCCCTGCAGATGCATGGTCTAGACAGTTTAGACAACAAAGGTAAGATCTGGTCACTAAACAGTTCGTCTATAGTCGGGAGAAAAGGGTCATGGTTTTGGTACAGACTGCTCAATGGGATATAGCATCCAAGCACATTAGAAATAGACATATGACGCCTCATGCTGTCTGTGGAAAAAACCTAAACCATGTTGCGAAATCCCTTTCAACTGAAAAAGGTATATTGTCTCTACTGGCACTCTGAATGGCAAGCCTATTAAAGCTGTTTTCTCTTGTCCCTACTATTCTCCACTCTTTCATAATAGCTGTAAGAATTATTTAACTTACAATAAGACTAACATGAGATAAAATTAACTATGTTTTCAATGTTGTCGATGAAGTGTTGTGAAGTTAATGTCAGAGCCATCTATTCAGAAACTCAAGCTGTCCAGTTCCTCTTAATAATATGTGTTAGATTTCCAATCACTTTAATCATAATACAAAATTTGAATATACTAGTTCTCCATTATCTGGTAAGTACCTTATTCTGGCCCAATATTTGCCTGAGGTTTGGCAAATGTGCGTTGACTAAGTGTCATAAAAAAAAGATGAATGTTCTTTATGGACAGAATGGAGCAAACTTTAAGAACTCAGATGACAAACACCTACCCCCCTGTGCAAATTGATTATTAATACAGGCCATATCAAAGACTTAGTCTACACATGTAGGTGAGTGTGTGAAACCAAGGTGAGAAGAGCAGTCAGGAATCTCTGTATGTTCAGTCTTATTTCTAACCATTTATTCATACGCACTTCGTGATCTAGAATGCTATTTTATGACTTTGTGTCTTTGTTGATGTGGTTTCCACTTGGAAGCCTTTTTCATCTGACCAGCGTGATGAACTCCTCCTGGTCTTTTAAAACTAAACTCTGACAAAGCTTTTGCTAACTCTTTTATTACTCCTCCACTGAGAAAACCTGAAACTCACTTCCTGACACCAATTCAGTTAATACCTATAAGCAATACATAGAGGAGATTGAGGAATGGTTTTAACAATGTAAATATAATAGAAATAGTATTTTCCTAAAAGATTCTAGCTACAAATGTAGGTTTAATGAATTGCACCACGGTCACAATGAGGAGTCAGAATAACTTCTGGACTATGAAAATTCCACACTAACAGAATTGTTGATGTTAGTTCAGAGTGGGCATAGTGAGAAATGAATTTTAATAGGAAGGAATATGATTTACTCTCTAAACAAATTCTTGGGGGCATGAGGAGGAGTGACCTAAAGAGTGGGAGAAGTGAAGAAAAAGAAGCAGTAAAAGAAAATGGAACATAATGGTATGAATCTTAATGGAAGTGAACATTTTATTAATTAGATATGTAATAATCATCATGGCACTGAATTGGAGAGGTAAAAAGACACAATTCTGCTTCCTGCCAATCAGAAAAGTGACTTCAAACCTGAAAGATGCAGAGAAAGTGGTAGTCTTAAGAAAAAACTGGGTGTCAACTATGAGCAATATAGGGAAGCTATCTGGCAGATAATTTGTCACGTTTGGTCAATTTAAACCCAATGGTTTCTTGAACATGAGTGAACACTGAGACAATGAACAGAGGACATGTTTCAGCCTGTGTGGCATGGTACTTTCCAAGTAATAGAATTTCTATGAAGGCTTTTCTTGCTGGACTTACATCAGCATCTTGTCCACCAGGTTTTTCTAGAAATGGACAAAATAGAGATATACAGATAAGGAATAAACAGAAATAGTCTCTTGCTCTGATACTCTGCTTACAAAGCAATATTCTAATAATGTGTCTTTTAATACAGCTTGCATGCAAGGAGAAAAATATGCTTAGAAAATTAATATAATGCCTAATACTCATACTATATTATTTCTTACTGTAAGTTAAAGAATTTATATACATTGATTTTTATAGATCAGTCTTTTTTGCACATTTGTGAGAATATGTTGAAAACCCTGGAGGATCATTAGAGGAACATCAAAAAGATCCTTTTTTAGGCATGGCCATAGGATGAGCCAACTATGAATTTACTTCTATTACTAAAAATAATCCTATTATAACTGAATATCTCTATACACTGAGAAACTCTAACAGCGAAATACCTCTGTTACTCTAAAAATAAGTTATGTTGCCTGGCTGGTATAGCTCAGTGGATTGAGCGCAGGTCTGTGAACCAAAGGGTCGCAGGTTTGATTCCCAGTCAGGGCACATGCCTGGGTTGCAGGCCAGGTCCCCAGTGAGGACCATGTGAGAGGCAACCACACACTGATGTTTCTCTCTTTCTCTCTCCCTTCCCCTCTCTAAAAATAAAAATTAAAAATTAAATAAAAATAAGTTATATTCTTAGTATCATTCTTACTAGTCTGTGATGTTTGGTAGTCAGAATGGTGTCTTACTCTCTTTTATATCTGTGACATCTTGTGTAGTGCTTGTTATGTGTTAGGAAAATAGTCAATAGTTTATAAAATAAATTGAACAGTGCCATGGACCTAATGTTGTATCTCTCCAAAATTTATATTTGAAACTCAATCCCCAATGTGATGGTGTTTGGAGATGGGGCCTTGGAGAAGTGATTAGTTCATGACTGGTGAGCCCTTATTAATAAGATAATGCCCTTATAAAAGAGATCCCAGAGAGTTCTCAACCCTTTCCTCCATGTGAGATTATCTCAAAAAGACTGCTGATGGGAGATATCCAAGATGGCAGTGGAGTAGGTAAAAGCTACACTAACCTCATCCCAGGATCAAACTGGAATTACAACTAAAATATAGAAAAATCATCCTGAATAAATGACTAAAGATGAGCTGGAGAGAAGCCTTACAACCAAGGACTTACAGAAGAAACAACATTACCACAAGACTGGTAGGAAGGGCAGAAGCATGAGAGGGCTGTTTCTGAGCACCAGAACTGAGACAAGAGCCCATATAACATCCAGCTGTGAAAAACAGTGGGGTTTCTGTCTGCTGGAGAGAGATGGCTAGAGATATAGCACATTCTTAAAAGGCCAACACATAGAATTTTGTTTGCAGCTAGGTACCCTAGGCTCTGGAGGAAGGAAGGCAGAGCAGACTAAAGTGGCATGAGAATATGGGATTGGTGCCTCTGGGAAGAGAGCTGAAGGATCAGCCACCAGGATCCCTATGGTCAGTCACCTCTCCATACAGCAGAAGCCATCTTTCTAGGGCAGCGCCTACCACTCCATGTGGCATCAGCCTGAGGGGAAGCAATAGCTCTGCCTGCAGAAATCCCTCTCATACCACCCCGTGGAGCTTAAACCTTTATGAGGAATACAGTTGAAGGCTCTTCCAGTGATTAAGCCTAACAGACAGCCTACAGGTGGAGGTGGATCTCTGGGAGCTTACAGACATTAGCTGATGCTCTGCTGGGCTTTGTGCTGGTCAAAGCAGGCCTTGGTGAGCATCTTGGTCCTTTCAGCATACACTAAGGCCCATCAGGGAGCAATATAAGTGTGGATGGCTGATAGATCCAGAGATGTTACCCAGGGCCAGTCACAGGCAATATGTGATATAGGGCTATATCAGAGTATTTGCATATGTACCTAATATATAGAAATGAACACAAAGAGGCAGCCAAAATGGAAAGACAAAGAAACAGTCTTCAAATTAAAAAAAAAAAAAAAAAAAAACAGGAGACTTCTCCAGAGGAGAGCTAAATGGAATGGAGGCAAGCAATTTATTAGATATAGAGAGTTCAAAGTAATGAGTGTAAGGATGGAAACCAAAGTAATGATTATAAGATGGACAGCATGAAAGAAAAGGACATGAAATAATAAAAAAGGACCAGTCAGAAATAAAGAATGCAATATATGAAATAAATAATACACAGAAAGGAATAAACAGTAGGCTAGAGGAAGGAGAGGATCAAATCAGCAATTTAGAAGACAAGATTAAAAAATACCCAATCAGAGTACCAAAAAGAAGAATTTAAAAATGAGCATAGCTTAAGAAACATTGGTGACAACCTGAAGTATAAAAACATCCTCATCATAGGGATATGAGAAGGAGAAGAGAGGGAACAAGGGATTGAGAACCTATTTGAAGAAATAAAGACCAAAAAGTTTCCCAATCTAGTGAAGCAAAAAGACATAGAAGTCCAGAAGTGCAGAGACCCAAACAAGATAGACTCAAAGAAGATCACACTATGACACATTGTAATTAAAATGGCAGAACTTAAAGACAAAGATAGAATCTTAAAAGCCACAACAGAGAGGCAGTTAGTTGCCTAAAAAGGAGATCCCATATGACTTTCATCTAATTTCTCAACAGAAATATTTTAGGCCAGAAGGAATTGGCATGGAATATTCAAAGTCATGAAAAGCAAGGACCTTCACCAAAGCTATATTGTGCAGCAAGGCTATCATTTAAAATTGAAGGAGCATCTTGTGGGAGGTTCCCTTGTAGGTAACTAATTGTTTTTCTCTTGCTGCTTTTGAGTTTCCCTCTATGTATTTAACCTTTGACATGTTAACTATTACATGTCTTGGAACAGGCCTCTTTCAGTCCATCTTGTTTTGGACTCTCTGTGCTTCCTGGACTTTATGTCTATTTCCTTCAATGAACTAAGGAGGTTTTCTTTCATTATTTTTTTTAAAAGGGCTTCCAATTTCTTTTTTTCTCATTTCCTTCTGCACCTCTATGAAGTGCATGTTGGTACACCTGACATTGTCTTGGAGGCTCTTTTTACTATCCTCATTGTTTTGAATTCATTTTTCCTTCTGCTGTTCCAATTGGTTGTTTTTTGCTTCCTTATGTTCCAAATAACGGACTGTCAGCTAATTTCTCAAAAGAAACCTTGCAGGCTAGAAGAGATTAGCAAGAAATATTTGAGGTAATGAAAAGCAAGGACCTACATCCAAGATTACAACACCCAGCAAAACTATCATGTAGAATTGAAAGTCAGATAAAGAGCTTCCCAAACAAGAAAAAGCTAAAGGAGTTCATCATCACCAAACCAGTACTATATGAAATGTTACAGGATATTTTGAAGAAGAAGAAGGA
>PVKM010002814.1:0-61791 GCA_004027735.1 Carollia perspicillata
TGGAAGCAACAGGAGATTAGGGATGCCAGCCATCCAAGTGCCACTGCACACAAACTTCGTCCTCTGTAATCACATAAACACAGTCTCAGCCTGTGATGGCCAGTCTGAGAATGCCACTTTCTCTCCTAAGTTGTCTGTATAGCATCCAACATAGTATGGCCAACAAGAGAAAACTAAAGCAATGTGATTTTCATTCACTTATCCTTAGGAACAAAGGTTATCCCTCATAACTGTCCTCTCAAGACAGCCTGTATGTTACAATGACTTGTTACAGCCAACCTGAGTCTTAATGGAGACCTTTTTACTGAGAGGAACTTCACCAAAGGCTCTGCATTAGCCTCTTTTACTGCAGGGCAGATAAAGGAGCTGTCAACTTGAATCATGTCCAGAGAACAGTCATCCTATTGAGTACATGAGTTTATTTTAGCAGCGAAGACTAGGAGAGCTCTGTTGTACTGTTTTTTTTTTGTTGTTGTTTGTTTGTTTATTTGTTTGCTTGCTTTAACCTGATGTTTTTCTATTCCTAACAACAGAAAAGGAGACTTTCCCCTGCTTCAGTATTATCTCTGCTCACAATTTGCCTTATGAACTTGCCTGGGGGTCTAGAGGTGCTTTTTGAATGAAAGTAAGGAGGATGAAGAGAGTGGGAAGATGTATTTTAATTAGAGGAGTGGGCACTGGAATGGAGAGTAATTGGTTGGGGAGTATCCTGAGGCCATTGGAAAGTCCAGGATTGGTGGAGCATGAGACAGGCTGCCAGGAAAATTCTGGCTTCCAAAATAATGTTGGCACTTTTGCTTAGTATATACTCTGAGAGAGAGAAAATCAGCCAGACTCTTCAAATAGACGAATAAAAATGTTATTTCTCCTACCTCTTTTTAAATTCTGTCTTTGCACATTAGGGAAAGAGACAGATAGGCAAATGGAAAAGCATCTTTGGGGGCTAGGATTAGTAGGAATGGCTTCCCACGCCTTTGACCTGCTGTCTTCACACATGAAGGCAGAGCTGGCTCATCTGTGTGCACCCATTCAGCCCCTCACTTAACCAACATTCATGGGAACCTCCTCAGAGCCAGACATCACTTAGGTGCTGGGGATGTGGCAGTTAACACAGACACATTGCCTACACAGTTTAGGGTCGGGACATAGCACTAACCCGGGAGTGCTAAGTGACAAGAGAAGACCCAACCTAGGTTGATGGCTCAGGTAAGACTGCCCTAGAAAGAGGATACTTGGCCAAGTTTGAAGGATGTGTGGGCCTTGACCAGGCTTCCAGGTAGGGAACACCCTTCTAGATTGAAGAAAACCTCTTAAAGGGGGAATGCAACTTAAAAAGGGGGCTTGCATGAGGGTGTGTCAGGGACACATCTGAGGCCAGTCACCAGTGTACACACTTCCATCTTTTCCTCTGTCTTGGTACAAAGTCCTGATGTCAGCTCATACTCAGATGCCACAGTAAGTTATCCTCCTTTACCCTTTGGTCACCCCAGCCCAGGCTTGGGGACAGTGGGAATACCTGTGATACCCTCTGGGCTTAGGTCCATTCCAGAAAAGGAGGAAATAATTGCCAGGTGTGCTGCCTGTTTGGTTATCTGTGACAGCCACTTAGATACAATCCAAACTCTCAGCCCAATGGCAGGATAAGGCATGATACAGTGCTCTCAGAAGATGGGGCAGTGGGGCAGGGACCAGGGATGGAGCAGGGAGATGAAGCAGCAGAGCTAGGCTGAAGCTACCTGGGGAGGAAGCCTTGGGCATTTGTAATATGCTCTGATGTGTGAAGCTCGAGGGAAATTTGAGAAGTAGATGTAGAGTTTTAGTCATTTTACCTATTTATTAATTGACAAATTGAATAGTATCTCTTAGAGAGAATGTCTTGAATGAGAAGAAAAGAAATTACAGATCAGACCTGAAATAGTCAACACTGAAGGGAAAGCAGGAGAAAGAGAATCTCACCAGAGAAGGAAGGGGAGCAGAGGGGAAGAGAAGAGAGGGAGGGAGGGAAGGAAGGAGGAAGCAAAAGAAGTAGCTGGAAGACAGGATGAAAAGCAGGAAAATACAACTGCATAGAAACCAGGGGAGATGTTCAATGCTGCAGGGAAGTCACATAGCTAAGAAAAGAGAGGTCATGCCAGGTGAGTCATCAACAACTTGGGCAAAGTCCATCCAAGTGGTCACCCTGGGCTTATCTATGGGGGATGAAGGGGAGGGAGGGCAGTGATTGAAGGAAGTCATGTGAAGCTTTTTATAGTTTATTTTTAATTTTGTGGAGACATGGATATGTTAACTTCCTATGAGGAACAGCAAAAGAGGAGGTAAGGAGAAAACTGGTGAATTTCAAATAAGGTTCAGAGTTGAGTAAACCAGCATGCCAAGCTGGTTCCTTCATTTGGGTCAATGTGTCCTGGTCATATAAGATGTTAACTCTGAATGAAGGTGGGTGAAATATATGTGGAAAAGATGCACTAATTTTTGCAACTTTTCTGGAAATCTAAAAATTGTTCTGAAACAAAAGATTTCTTTTAAAATGAGTTATTGGGAAAAATGCCTCTAGAGATGGAGTGCAAGACTAAGAAGAGAAAAAGGAAAAAACTGGTTAGAAAGCCGGGCCAACGAATGACCAGACCTAGGAGGGCAAATTGGGCAGAGAGGAAGCACATTTGCAGATTTGACAGTGGGAAGGTTGAGGCTGTCTTCTATGTGGCATCTGCTTTCTCTGTTGGAGAGAAGGGTCTATTATTAACTAATTTGAGGGAGGGAGGAAATGGAATGTTTTGGGAGTGGAGATTCCTTTAAAAGCCCAGTGTATACTGGGACAGATGAATGCCTGGGGCAATGTAGAAGAATGTCAGTGCCCTGGAGGGGTTCTAGGCACTTTACTTTGTGCCTTTACCAATATTTTACACTGTCACTGAGGAATATCCAGCCTCTGGTTTCATGTACCATGGTCCAGGTTACTGTTGTCAGATTGTCTACTTACTCCATCCTAATGAAAAAGTCCATCTAAAAGTGAACTTAACTCATGTTCAATGAGGGTGAGTGAAATTTCAGTTGTCTAGATTCATAGTAACTAACAGACTGTGTCTTTTAAACTTCATTTAAGCTATGGGTTTGAGGGAATTTTAGTTAATGCTTGTTCATCTTTTGCCTTCTTCTTTGGCTCTGAGCACTTCTGACCCAACCACGCTCAGAGGGTCCCTCCTCTGAATGATCAACATCCCATTGGGCAACGTTCATCACTCCTTCACCAAGAACTGACACCTCTTTACATTGATTAGTGGTAGCATTATCTCCTGTTGCAGTCATTTACTTGTTTATTTAATGCTTTTGAGCTAGAGCAAAATGAATACATTATACCTTTCAAATGCTTAATATAAAAGTACTTCCTATTATTACTAAAAATGGTGACTAGGGGTTTTTTACCTATGTAGCTTAGAATCATATTCTGACACCCAGGTAAGCTGGAATTTGAGATTGTCAGCTTAATATTTTCTCTGTTTTTCTTCTTATAGGGTAGAACATATACATACTATTTGGGCCCCAAATTTTAATGGAACTAGTGGAGGAAAATATCAGATAAATACAGCATTGCACAGAGACCCTAAATTGATTCAATATGCAAAATGGAAGACTTGCTGATATAAAGTTTCCAAAATCACTGTTGCTCACCATAAAGGAACTACTGTGATTTCGGTCCAATCCACAGTAAGAGCAGTGGAGCTCACAGGACAGGGGGACATTCAGATCCTTATTTCTCACTGTGAAATCCTTAGCATGCTTGTCCTGTGAGTACAGATGCTCCTCAACTTGTAATGGGGTTACATCCTAACAAACTCATCTTAAGTTGAAAATATTGTAATTGGAAAATGCATCTGATATGCTTAAAGTACCAAACATCATAGCTTAGCCTAGCCTACCTTAAAGGTGCTCAGAACACCTACATTAGCCTACAGTTGGGCAATTATCTTGTTTCATCTCAAGAGTAATTGCTGTTCTCTTTTCACAAGGAGCAAGAGACACAGAAAGGCATTCTGTAGATATGTTGGATGGAAAACAGACACATTATCCCAAATAAGTGAGCACTACAGTACACTGAGACTATCAATTGTTCACCCTCATTATTGCATGCATGGCTGGGAGCTGCAGCCTACTGCTGCTGCCAGCTTCATGAGAGTATTGCTAACTCAGGAAAAGATCAAACATCAAATTCAAAGTACGAGTGCCTATCACTCATAAAGTCAAACCATCGTAAGTTGAGGACTTCTGTACTTGGCAGCAAGCCTACAATCTGGTCAAAGGAGGGCAGGTGAGGTAAGACATGGAGCTTGCGGACAGCTGTGGGGCAAAGGCAGGGAACAGGTGTGTTTGAAAGCCATGGAGGATTAAGCAACAGATCAGAGATCTGACACGAGGGACTCTGGCTGTATGAGTGGAAAGTGACTGCGTTTTAGCTGGGAGATATTAATTCCCAGAGCTTGTCTGTTGCAGGCAATATGAAAAGTTAACAGAAAAGAAGCAGCAAGAGAGTTCTGAGGAGGCACCACAGGGCTCTCTCCAACTGTCCAAACAGCTGTCGTGACAAGTCATTCCTGGTTCCTGGTCCCACAGCTCATCCCAAGTAGGATTAGCAAGAGAGGGTGAGGAAGTAGGTTCCATTGTCTAAAACCAGGAAGGGCTTGTGTCTCCATCTTACCTCTGTGTCTGATCACTTGATTACTCTGTTTAAGTTCTTGGTATATATTATGTATAACTGTACAGATGCATGTGTGTATAGAATGAGCTAGACCAGTTTCAGATAGGAACTGTTTAGATAGTATTCGCTTTTTTTTTTTTCAATTAAGAGGCAACACATTTTTCATTCCACAATTCTTAAAGGAAAAAAACCCCAGGAGGCTAATGAAAAATTGGTTCATCTCATCTATGAGAAAAATAAATGGAAAAACAAGTAATGGCAAATGGATCTTGTCATAACAATGTAGCATAACTGACCTTCCACCAGTCCTTTTGGAAAACTGTTTTAAGCCATGATACTCTTTCCATGAGGCCTGCTCCAGTGGCTGGTCACAGATTAGACCCCTTGGCAATGTCACCATCCCACCATTGCTTCAGTAGGATGGCTCTTATGAGCCCTGGCTTCATCGCAGACCTGCTGCCACCATCAGGCTGCCACCAAATCCTGCCCAGGGCAAAAGCAGCTAAGTCCAGAGTGCTCCCAGAATTGGATGGAGAATGAATAATTTTGTATCTCATATATAGTGGTAATTTTATGATCTGTCAGAATTTAAAGAACAATGTACAGTCTGTGGCAACAATCGCACCTCCCACCACCCTCCCCTACCACACACACAAAAATAGCCCTCAGAGAGCATACTTCCTGAGAGCAAATACACAGTTTATTTTGTACCATTGAGACTGTTATGGAATCAGCACTGTGTGTCCCTGAGCCTGACTAGAAGCCAGCCATACAAGTCTCCAACATTCGTGTGGTCGATGAAAGCAGGTCTCTGAGGAGTAAGGTGGCCGGGCCAGGTGGCCTCAGTAACTGATGTAAATGACTTATTGTCATTCTGTGATGCTGAGAGAAATAGAAATGATCCCTCCACTCCCACTCCACTACTCTGTTTATTGTCATTGGTTTGGGACTATCTGGGTAAAGGTTTATCTAGTTGAATATTAATTTCTGAGTCCCTAACCTGGAAGGTGCCAAATTCCAAATGTTAGCAATGTATGTTTGAAGCTAGAATCACAGTCGTTGAAAATTTATTCACTTACCTTGGTCACAAATCCCCTTCCCCAAATCCCGAATAGACTATGGCTATGGCTATGCAGGTTCACTTATTCATTTAACAAAGATTTATTCACACATACTAAGTGCTCCAACACTGTCCTAGACTCTGGAACCAAATGAATCCAAGAAACCAGATAACTACCTCACAGAATGTGGTCTTAAAGTGATTAAACATCAAATTTGTAAGAACCTATGAGGACATTAAAATTAGCTCCCTATTAACCTAAGACTTTTGTCCCAAACCCCCAAGCAGAGCTGACCTGAATCTAGAAGAGTCTCTGCAACAAGGCTGGGAAAACCAGACATTCTTCCCCCTGCCTCTTTTCCTCTTGACCACCTAGTTTCTTTGTGGTTTCTCCAGAGCTGAGTGCTTCCTAGAGCTCACAGACTTCTAGAAGCAAGAAGGTTTATGGGACACATCCAGAATGGCAGGGCTTCCACAAAAGATACATCCAAGGGTCAGTTGTCCAAGAGAAGACTCTAAGTTGGGTGACCTTATAGAGGCCTTTCCATGTGGACGTGAAGGTCATGGAGCCTGTGCCGCACACCCAGCAACTGTAGAACAGGAAAGTCCTCAGATCTGACCCTGCTGCATGTCAGTACTTCCCACCAATGAGGTGACTCTCAATCATTATATGCCCCAATGCACTATGGGAGGACTCAGGTGAAGGGGTGAGGGCCTAGGTGACCTTTTCCGGGATTTCATATGGGGCCAACCTTGTGAATGCAAATCCAGAGGTAACGATTGGACACTGTCTCTTTCAGTCTCTATTCATCCTGTTCTAGCCTGTCCTCTCCTTTAGGAAGGTCTGTGACTGGCTGGATTGATTAAAGTACATTCCATTTCTAGACTGGTAAAACTCTCTTCTAAGGGCGATGTGAGCTGTTTGTGTGGCCATAGATTCAGTGATTTCTCTGAGGTCTTTCAGGTCAATACTTATGGTGAGTAATCAGACCAGATTAGACTTGGTCTCAGAATGATTAAATGTCAAGTTTGCTAGAAACTTTGAGGACTTTAAGACCCTCTTTTATTCCAAAATTTGCCACCTAAATCTCCTCTGCCACATTCTGAGAGCTGGTTTCAGAATCTGGCTTCTTTTTGAATATAGTGACAGGGACTTTTCTACCCCAAGATGGCCCAGTCATCTGACAGCTCTAATAGTTCTCCTGTTATTTGAACCCAGTTTCACTTTATATTAAACTTGTTTCCTTTTTAAATACAAAGCATTACTTTTTTCTTTATGTAATACCATTTCAACAACTGGCACATTTATCTCTGGTGAAGTGCATGTGGTGAGGTTTCTGTGCTCAACTGAAATGAATAATGTCCCTAAGGGACTGCGTCAGAAAGACAGAACACTCCTTTTCTGCAGCTGGAGCCCAAAGCAAACAACTACAGGCTCCTCGCAGCCCTATTTTCTGATCCAGTGAGCAGATTCTGTCAGGAAGGGCATTTTAGTTTTTCCTGGCTCCATGTACTTGAAAGATTTAGTTTGAGATTCAAACACATTGTTGTCTTTTCCTTCTTGCATGGTTGACATAGTACTACGTATCTACTCTTATACAGATATTTCATGTACAGTGAAGATAGCTCTTAAACTTCGCTAGTGGAATCAGAATCCAATTACCAGAAGACTCAGAGAGACCTTATTTAAAATATGTGATGCTTTTAGATGGGTGCTTATCACATCCTTTGCACATCCAGTGATTTTCTTCCAGGAGGGTGCTCAGGGATGAGCAGATTCTTCTTTGCAGAGAAGGGAAAGTCTTGAAGAGAAGGGATAGACAACTTTGCAGAGAAGTGCTCATTGCCTTTGCCACATAGATGCCAGTGCACTTGGTTTGTACCACAACTTATTATTAGCAAAACTATGTCACTGAACAGGTTTTGACTGTGTGTATCAAGATATGAAAACATCAGAGTTCAATGGATATTAAAGTCTCTAAGAGGATTATTTTTAATATTATTTATCTATTTCTAGAGAGAGAGAAAGGGAGGGAGAAAGGGAAAAAAACATCAGTGTGTGGTTGCCTCTCATGCACCTCCAACTAGGGACCTAGCCCACAACCCAGACATGTGCCCTGACTGGGAACCGAACTGGCAACCCTTTGGTTTGCAGTCAATCCACCTTTCAGGGCTAAGATGTTATTTTAAGAAAGAGAATGTTGCTGAGGAATATGCCGATATGGGATAAAGTGAAGGGGAACTTTGCCAGACTAAGGGCTGCAGGAAAGAAGATGTCTTTCTTAATCCAGTCTGTAATAACAAACATCATAAACTGGGTGGTTTATAAAAAGGAGATTTACTATTCACAGTGTTGTTTTAAGCCTAAGTGTGTGGTAATTTGTTACAGCAGCAATAGGAAAACAATACACATACCTTTATGTACTTTCAAAAGTAATTAGAGGAAAGTTGAAAATCTTGGACACTGATTAAAGGAAGCTATAATTACCAGAATGACCAAAGAACAAATGGAAAATTCTAATCATAAAGTGTACAAGTGAATTTTGAAGCTTCTGCAAAAGAAGAAAATGTAAGATTAATATCTGTATATTGTAAGATTTGTAGATTATACAAATTTTGTGACAAAATGAGAACAGTAGTAGAATCAAAGTGTCTTAGAAGGAAAGTGACTCTTAAATGTCATTGTATCCATTCTTCCATATCATAGATAAAGGTATTTGGACATGGAGAGCTTGAGAAAATAGTTCAAAGTCACACACAAGGCCATAGCAATCTGGGACCACACCTTTGCTTCCTGACTCCAAATCCCTCCCTTTTTCTCCTTTTTTTTTTAAAGCTGATGGACATGAATATTTATTTTGCACCAATTAAAACCTTAAAATTTTAAAAATATTTTATTTATTTATTTTTAGAAAGAGGGTAGGGGAGGGAGAAAGAGAGCAAGAAAAACATTGATGAGCAGGAGAAACACCAATCATTTGCCTGTCGCACATCCCCAACCGGTGACCTGGCCTGCAACCCAGGCATGTGCCCTGACCAGAAATAGAACTGGTGACCTTTCAGTTTGTGGGATGATAAGCCACATCAGTCATGGTTTTACCCTATTTATTTTAACTGTCTGGGAATTTTTACTTTAACAATAAACTATTTTTTTCTCACCTGACTTTTCCCAGCAAGTCACAGAAAGGGATGTGTTTGTGTGAGTTTAGCCAAATGTTATCTGTAAGTTAAGGTTCTCCGCTTGCAATATTAACTAATAATTATTTAAAGTATAATGTGGAAATAATATGAGAATTAGTGCTACATAAAACTTTCAATAAATTAGAAATAAAATTTTGAGGCATCAAAACTGAATTTTATTTTACTGTAAAAACAGGATGGTATCACAGAGTGAGATGCTCATAAGTGATCCACAGTATGTGAGTTTATGAAAATAAAACCTTAAGGAAGATAAAATGGTTATGGATTAGGCTTTGGGGCAAATATATTTGATATGGGATTTATAAACCCTTTGTCCTATCCCAGAATAAATGCTTCTGAATATTTTCTTGCTTTGCATCCCCTGAATGTAACCTGGGTTTGATGTCATGAATTCTGTAGCACAAATACACATATAAACAGATAGATTATTCTGACCTCCCAAGACTGTCAATTTCTTTTTCAGGCTCAGTTGTGAAACTATGTGATGATAAACCAAATGTCACATTGAACATAAGGCTGGGAACTCACATATAAGAATAACTATAATGATAATCACTAAATAATGGTTAAAAAAAAGTTAACTATGTACCTTCCTAAGCCAATCACTGAGGACCAGTGAGATGTAGCAACTAAGCTGCAGTAAACCAGCCAACCTGAGTTCCTGACATAGTGTCTTGCCCTCTGTTTGAAAGCATAATGTAAAAGACAAAATGGTTAAACCATTTACCTCTGTAGGCTTAGCTGGCTTTTGCATGATCATCAAGCAATTCAGTGTGGGGGAAACTGTGCAAGTCCCCCTGTCCACCATAGATGAAAATAATACTACCAAGACATGATCTGCTTGGGGAGGAGAGGTGGTCAAACTCTCAAAGAAGAAAGACCAAGAGTCCCTACCTCAATGGTATTTATTAGGTTGGTAACACACAGGGATACAATGTCAGGCAGCAAGGATCAAACAATAAATAACATTTCAAAAAAATCTGAGGGCTTAATCTGAGTCAGTGTCTGTCAGGTAAGGGGGTTGCAAAAACTTTAGGAGACATACTCATTTCCTGCCTGGACCCTCATCATATGAATGGGAATACTCTTAGCAAAGCAGGCTTCACAACAGGATTTTACGAATTCTTTCTTATCTTATGCCCGATCACCCTGGATCCCACTGTAGCTGGCAGAGGGCTGCACCCTCTTCCCATCATAGATTCAGGCTTAAGTGGATTAGAGCCAGGAAGCACTTCTCCCAGATAGAAAGGGGACTCAGGCTATGTCACAATAGCCCGGGGGTGGGGGGCGGAGATAAGGGTCATTTGCCCTCACTGTGCTGCAGCCCCCACCCCCAGTCCTTTCTTGATGGCTCCCCAAGTGATCATGTCTGGCTTGGGTTGCCTCTCCTCTGAGGGGTCATACCTGTCATGGACTAACCAACCAAGCATTAGGAGCCAGAGATGGCAGAAGGAGTGCTCCTGCCAGGGAGATAAGCTTTGTTTCCTCAGTGGCTCACAGTCCGAAGGTCACTCACTCAGCCTTAGCCACAGCGGGTGGTTACAACTCCTGAAACCCGACAGAGCAGTTCCCAACAATTCAGTGCCTTATTGAGATACTGCTTTTGTGTTTCACACAAGCCACATTTAGAAGTACTTGCTGAGTAGCACAGGGTCCCCCAAGAGTAGATTAGGCTTGGGAGGGTCATGATCCAGACCTATGTGGTTCCCAGTTCTTTATTTTTGAACAAATAATGGGTTCTAGTTGAAAACATTGCCTTTAACACCAGCTACTTGAGAATGAAGCTTCCCAGAAATTGCAGTGTTGAACTTTTAGTTTTTAGTGTGGTGATGGATCTTTTGCTTCATAAATGACCACCAATTTAATGTTCAGTTTCTTCATTATTTATTTATGTAAGCGCATGTAGTCATGATTTAATAAGTAGGTATTTTTTAATTTGTATTGAATTTATTGAGGTAACATTGGTTAATAAAATTATATAGGTTTTAGGTGTACAATTCTATAATGCATTACCTATACATTATATTGTGTGTTCAGCACCATAAGCCAAGTCTCCTTTTATCTCTTCTTTATCCTCTTCCACCGCCCCCTATCACCCTTTCCCTCAGGTAATCAGCATGTTGTCCATGTGTGTGTGTTTTTTTCTTTGCTTAATTCTTTCATGTTTTTTCACACAGCCCCCCTGACAGTTGTCAGTCTGCTCTTTATATCAATGAGTTTGTTTCTACTTTGTTTATTAGCTATCTTGATCATTAGATTATGCATATAAGTGAAATGATATGGTACTTGCCTTTCTCTGACTGGCTTAATTCACAGAGCATAATACCCTCCAGGTGCATCTATGCTGTCACAAAAGGTACTTTTTTACAGCTGAGTATTATTTCATTGCCTAAATGTACCATAGCTTTTTTAGCCACTCATCTACTGATGGCCATTCAGCTGCCTCCAAAGCTTGGCTATTGTAAATGACACTTTCACGAACATAGGGGTGCATATATTCTTTCAAATTACTGTTTTGAGTTTCCTCGATTTCCTAGAAGTGCAATCACTGGATCATAAGGCAGTTCCATTTTTAATTTTTTGAGGTAACTCCATACTGTTTTCCACAGTGGCTGCACCAGTCTGCATTCCCACCAACAGGGCATCAGGGTTCCCTTCTCTCCACGTCCTTGCCAACAGTTGTTGTTTGTTGATTTATTGATGATAGCCCTTCCGACAGGTGTGAGATGATATCTCTTTGTGCTTTTAATTTGCTTTTGTCTGATGATTAGTGATGTTGAATACCTTTTCATATATCTATGACCATCTATGTGTCCTCTTTGGAGAAATATCTATTCAGGTATTTTGCCCATTTTTAATTGGATTGTTCATTTATTTTTGGTGTTGAGCTGTATGTTTCTTTATATAGTTTGGGAATTAATCCCTTATCAGATATATCATGGGCAAATATGTTCTCCCATTCAGTAGTTTGTCTTTTCACTTGGTGATGGTTTCCTTTGCTGTGCAAAAAACAAAACCTTTTAGTTTGATGTACTCCCATTTGTTTATTTTTTCTCTTGTTTCCCATGCTATGAAAAATGTCCAAGATTTTACTGCCTATGTTTTCTTCTAGAATTTTTATGGTTTCAAATCTAACATTTAAGTTTTTAATCCACCTGAGTTGATTCTTGCATGTGGTGTAAGAAGGTGATTTAGTTTCATTTTTTTGCACATAGCTATCCAATTTTCCCAGCATTATTTATTGAATAGCTTATCTTTACCCCTTTGTATGTTTTGCCTCATTTGTCAAATATTAATTGACCATAAAGGTGTGGGATCATTTCTAGGCTCTTTATTCTGTTCCATTGATCTATATGTCTATTTTTATGCCAGTACAATGCTGTTTTGATTACTATGATCTTGTAGTATAGTTTGATATCAGATAGCATGATTCCTCCAGCTTTGTTCTTTCTCAAGATTTCTGTGGCTATTTCAGGTCTTTTGTGGTTTCATGTAAAGTTTTGAAATATTTATTCTATTTCTGTCTAATACACCATTGGTATCTTTATAGGAATTTTATTTAGCTCTGTGAAATATGCTACTGATACCTTGATAAGAATTGCATTGAATCTATTTGCTTCGGGTAGTATGGATATTTTAATGATGTTAATTCTTCCTATCCATGAACATGTTATATGCTCCCACTTATTTGTATCTTATTCATTGTTTTTCTTTGGTGTCTTCTAAGTTTTTGAGTACAGGTCTTTTACATCACTGGTTAAATTTATTTCTGGGTATTTTTAATACAATTGTAAATGGGATTGTTTTCTTAGGTTCCCTTCTGATAATTCATTGTTTGCATATATAAATGCAACTGATTCTTAGATATTTATTTTGTATCCTGTTATTTTACTGAATTCATATTTCAGTTCTAGGAGTTTTTTAGTGGAATCATTAGAGTTCTCTCTATATAGTACCATGTCTTCTGCAAATAATGAGAGTGCTACTACTTTTCTAATTTTGATGCCTTTTATTTGTTTTTCTTGTCTGATTGCTGTGTCTAAGACATCCAGTACTATGTTCAATAAGAGTAGTGAAAGTGAATATCCCTGTCTTATTTCTGATGTTAAGGGGAACACTTGTAGTTTTTTCCCATTGCGTATGATGATGGTGGTGGGTTTGTCACTTATGACCTTTATTGCATTGAGGTATGGTCCTTACATTCCCACTTTGTTGATAATTTTTATCATAAATTGATGCTGGATTTTATAAAATGCTTTTTCTACATCTATTGGTATGATTATGTTCTTTTATCTTTCATTTTGTTTATGCAGTGTATCACATTATTGATTTGCAGATATTGTACCAACTTTGTATTCCTGGTATAAATCCCACTGAATCATGGTGTATGACATTTTACTGTATTGTTGGATCTGATTTGTTAATATTTTGTTGAGGTTTTAGCACCTATGTTTATCAGGGATATGGACCTATAATTTTTTTTCTTTATAGTGTCTTTTTCTGGTTTTGAAATTAGGATAATGCTGGCCTTGTAAAATGAGCTTGGGAGTCTTCCTTCCTCTTGAGTTTTTTGGAATAGTTGGAGAAGGATAGGTGTTTGATCTTTAAATATTTGGTGAAATTCACTTGTGAAGCCATCTGATCCAGGACCTTTGTTTGTTGGGAGTTTTTTGATTAACACTTCAATTTTATTAGTTTTGTCTCTTTGGATGTTTGGATCCTTCCTGATTGAGTTTTGGCAGATTGTATGTTTCTAGGAATTTGTCCATTTTGTCCATATTGTCCAATTTGTTGGCATATAGTTGTTTTTAATATTTTCTTACAATCCTTTGTATTTCTTTGATTTCAGTTGTTACTTCTCTTTCATTTCTGATTTTATTTAATTGGGTCCTCTCTCTTTTTTTCTTGGTGGATCTGGTTAAAGGTTTGTCAGTCTTTTTTTATATCTTTTCAAAGAACCAGCTCTTGTTTCATTGATCTTTTGTATTGCTTTTTTAGACTCTATTTCATTTATTTCTGCTCTGATATTTATTACTCCCATTCTTCTACTCACTTTGGATTTTGTTTCTTGTTCTTTTTCAAGTTCCTTTAGGTTTAAAATTTGATTGTCTATTTGAGGGCTTTTTTTATTTCTTGAAATAGACCTGTGATGCTCTGAATGTTTCTCTTAGAGCTGCTTTCTCTGTATCCCATAGATTTTGGGTTGTGTTCTCATTTTCATTGGTTTCAAGATATTTTTTATCTTTCCCTTTGATCTCATTGTTAACTCATTCATTGTTTAGTAACATTATTTAGCCTTTATGTCTTTGTATGTTTTTCAGGTTTCTTATGTGATTGATATCTAGTTACATACCATTGTGGTCAGAGAAAATGCTTGATCTCAGCTTTTTAAAAATTGATTAAGATCTGTTCTGTGGCCTGACATGTGTTCTATCCTAGAAAATGTTCCATGTGCAGTTGAAAAGAATGTGTGTTCTGATTCTTTGGGGTGAAATGTTCCAAAAATATTAATTAAATTGATCTTATCTAATATGTCATTTAAGGTGCTGTCTCCTTGTTGATTTTCTGACTGGAAAACCTATCCATTGATGCCAATGAGTGTTAAAACACCCTACTCTGACCATATTACTGTTGATCTTTCCCTTTATGTCCATCAAGATTTGCTTTATATATTTAACTGCTCGTATGTTGGGTTCATTAACATTTGCAAGGGTTATATCTCCTTACTGTGTTGCTCCATTTAGCATTATATAATGTCCTTCTTTGTCTCTTACTATAGCATTTCTTTTCAAGTCTATTTTGTTAGGTATAAATGTTGCTACTCCAGCTGTTTTTTTAATTTCCATTTGCATGAAATATCTTTTTCTGTGCTTTTTAGTCTGTGTATATCTTTTGTTCTGCGGTGGTTCTCTTGTATATAATATATATATATGGGTCTTGTTTTCTTATTCATTTAGCTACCCTATGTCTTTTGGTTATACCATTTAAGCCATTTACATTGAAAGTATTGTTGATATAAATAAGTTTATTACTATTTTATTCTCTTAACTATGTCTTCTTTTTTCCCCCTCTTCTTAAAGCAAGGGTTTTAGCATTTTTCTGCAGTACTGGTTTGGAGTTAACATACTCCTTTAGCTTTTTCTTATCTGGGAAGCTCTTTACTCTTCCTTCAATTTTAAATGATAGCCTTGCTGAATAAAATAGCCTTGATTATAGATCCTTGCTTTTCATCACCTTTACTATTTCATGCCAGTCCTTCTGGCCTGAAATGTTTCTGTTGAGAAATCAGATGACAGTCTAATTGGAGCTCCCTTGTAGGTAACTACCTGCTTTTCTTTTGTGGCTTTTTAGGATTCTGTACTTGTCTTTAAGTTTTGCCATTTTAATAATGACATTTTTGGTATAGACCTCTTTGGGTCCATCTTGTTTGGGACTCTCTGAGGTTCCTGGACTTGTGTGTCTTTTTCCTTCAACAGGTTAGTAATGTTTTCAAGCAATATTTCTTTAAATACATTCTCAATCCATTGCTCTTTTTCTTATCCACTGCCACCCCTATGATGCAGACATTGTTATGCTTCATGTGGTCCCACAGGACCCTTAAACTATCCTCACTTTTTAAATTCTTTTTTTTTTTTTTGCTGCCCTAATTGGGTGTTTTCTGGTACCTTGTCTTTTCAATCATTGATTCATTTCTCTGTTTCATCTAACCTAGTGTTTATTCCTTTTAATGTATTCTTTATTTCAGATACTATATAATTCATTTCTAACTGTTTCTTTTTTATGCTTTCTATGTACTTTTTTATCTTTGCTATCTTTTTGTTGAAGTTCTTACTAAGTTTTTTTGAGCATCCTTATAACCATTTTTTAACTCTATATGTAGTAAATTGCTTGCCTTCATTTCATTTATTCTTTTTCTGGAGATTTTTCCTGTTCTTTCATTTTGAGTATGTTTCCTTGTCTCCCATTTTTTGCTGCCTCTTTTGTTTGTTTCTATGTGTTTGTAGATCTGCTATGACTTCTGTACTTGGTAAGGTGGCCTTATGTAGTAGGTGTTCTGAGGGTCTTAGCGGTATAATCTCCTTGATCACCCAAGCTGGGTGCTCCAGAATTGTCCCTTATGTAATTTATGTTGGCCCTACCATTGCAATTGAGTCTTGATTTCTATTGGTCTGTTTGGGCAGGAGTGGACCTTCAGGCTGGTTGACTGTGAGGATTGACCTGTACCTCAGTGTACAAGCTGCTGTGCAGTTGCTCACCACACAACGGGGAGTTACCTCAGCAAGGTCTGGTGCCTGCAGAGATCTCCCTTTGAATATGCCATTTGTAGAGCTAATTGGATCCTGCAATGATGTTATCTAAAGCTGGCCACATGGTGTGTCAGTTCTGGGCCTTCTTGGATGGATTCTGGTGCAGAGCAGTGTCAGACACTGTCTGGGTCTGGCTCTGAGAAACCTGTTTGGAGCTACAAAGTGATCCACCATTTGTGTCTGCCTCTGCTTGGCCTGGGTGTGTGAGGGAAAGACCAAGTTGTGCACCAAGGCCAGATTTTACCAGCACTGGGCTCTAGGTCAGGTCAGCAAAAGGTCTACTTCTATCTGAATGTGTCCGTTGGCTACCTGTTAGGCTCAGTCACTGAAAGAGCCTCTGTCAGTATTTAAGTTGCATTAGGTAAGTTCTCAGTGAGTCACCAGCTAGGGACAAGTGGTGTTTACCAGAATGATACAGGTTCAAACTTGGTGCCTGTGCTGGCTATGAGGCTACTCGGCAAATGTCCCAGGGAATACCAAGTCTCGTTGCTATCTAGTGGATGTTCACATGTCTTCATGGTGGGGCAGGGGCTCAGGGAGTCATCAGGGTGAGGCCAGCAGAGCTGATCAGGCTCAAGCAGATCAAGATTTGGATATGGGAAGGGAAGGCTCTGTACTGCTTGGGGGTGCAAGGGAAAATGGCCCCCATCCTTGTGTCCTTGTGCCACACAAACCAGTCTATTCCAGATTTTACCAAGCACTTGAGCTCAGCGGGGGAGCCACCTAGAGCTAGGAGGACTGATCCAGTGTATTTCCCACAAGGGGGAGGTGCTAGTCAGGCTTGGGGGAAGATGTGGGGAGTGGCTTTTGTACCAAAGCCACACAACTCAGTCACTGACATCCCCTGAGTCTGCCCTGACCTCTATACACTTACCCAGGCACCTGACTCCTTAGCAGGGCATAAGCTCTACTGAGTGGGGCTACAGAGAATCCAGAAGGTGGAGCTATTGCTTTCCCCAAGCTGATACCAAATGGAGGGGAGTGCTCCACCCAAGAAAGACGGCATCTGCAGTGTGGGAGAATAACTCAGCACAGAGATCCTGGCAGCTGTATCTTCAGCTTTCCCTCTAGAGCCACAAATCCCCATCTCTCCTCATGTGACTCTAGTCTGCTGTGCCCTCCCTCCACCAGAGTTCAGGGTAAGTGGCTGTAAACAAGATTTTATCCATTGGCCCTTTAAGAGCATACCTGTGTCTCTAGAAGACTCCTGTCTCTTCCTGTTGGATAGAATCCCCACTGATTTTCACAGCCAGATGTTATATGGGTGCCTCTTCATGGCTCTGGCACTCTGGGCTGGGGAGCCTAGCTTAGGATTAAGACCCCATGCTCCTTATAAGGACCTTTTCAGCTGAAATATACCTTTGGTATCTCAGCCACCACCCGTGGGACCAGGGCCAGCTGTTTTCACGTCTCTACCTTTCCTACCAGTCTTGATGTGAATTCTCTGTAAATCCTTGATTATAAGACTTCTGTTCATGCCTGGCTGGTGTGGGTCAGTGGATTGAGCACCAGGCTGTAAAACAAAGGGTCACCAGTTCAGTTCCAGTCAGGGCACATGTCTGGGTTGTGGGCCAGGTCCCCTGAGTGGCAACCACACATTGTTGTTTCTCTCCCTGTTTTTCACCCTCCCTTCCCCTCTCTCTTAAAATAATTAAATAAAATCTTTTTTTAAAAACGACTTCTATTCAGCTAGTCTTCAGTTGGTTATTAAAGTTGATTGGTCTATATTTTAGTTGCAATTCTAGTTTCATCCTAGGAGAAGGTAACATCTACCTACCCCGCTGCCCTCTTGGGTCTCCTGCAGTAAGTCATTATTGAGCTCCTCATACATGCTAATTTATTATTCTAGGCCACGAGGTTAAAGTATTCAATAGGGCATAAGAAGGTCCTTGTTCTCATGAAACTTAGAGCCTTCAGATGTGAAAAACAGTCATGAACAACTATGAATTATATGTACACACACCTGTGTAGTGCTTGCTATATGTCATGCTTCCAATAACCTGATGAGGTAGATACTGTCATAATGTGCATTTCATGATAAGGAAATTGAAGTCTTGATCTTCAGGGATCCCACAAGTAGTGAAGAGTTTGGATGCAGGTGCTGTGGCTCCAGAGTCTGCCTTTTACACCTTCACATGGAAAATTAAAGCCATTGCTGCTGAGTGGCCTTTTTAAACTGAGTGGTCTCAACAGGCCTATCTCTCTGAGGACATGATCAAAAGCTGAGGTCTGAAAAACAAGAAGTCAACTGCACAAAGACTACAACAAAGAATAGCATGTTCAAAGGCTTTAAGGCACAAATAAGCTTGGCATGAAAGATCATCAAAAAGACCAATGTGGCTAGCAAGTCAAAGGGAAAAAGTAAAAGATGAGGTGGTTATGAGGAGGTCAAATCAGGTAGGGCTTCATAAGCCAAGAAAAGGGATGTAGACATTTGTTATTTTTTAAATAATGCTATGCCAAAAAAAATCAATTTCAAAACTTGCATTTACTGTTGATTTTTCATACATTTTTTCATAGTAACTACCATAAAATCTGCACCAATAAGAAGAAAAAAATATGGGCACATTGCAATAAGGGATTTTAAAATCAACTTTTGGATCTTTGAAAATGAATACAAAAAATGTCTGGCTTCTGTAACATCTGCTTCTATGTCTTCTTACACAGTTATTATTTAAATATTCAAGCTGGAAAGTGATTGGAATTCTTAGCAAATGGTAGTAGTGCTTCAACAAGAGCTGTGTCCACATTTCTATATTACACACTTTTTTACTTACAATTCTACAGCAGACATTTACTCATATTTGAATGTTTTCAAAATTGATTTGCATTTTACAATGAAGTTGTACATGTGTATATTACCAAAATAATTGGCAGCATCTTTCAGAAGTTGCAATTTCTGCATCTTGCTGGGAAAGGGCCATATGAAAATTGAGTTATTTACAATTCCAGCAGAACCCAGAGTCTTTGAAATGAATTGTTCCACTGTATCTGTGGCTTCTTGGAAAAGAGTTAGATGTTTAAGGACGTGCTGCCTTTTTATTCATTACACTCTAGCTCCATCTGATTCCCGAAAGTTAACACAATGTGAAGATGATGTTCCTAAAGTTAGGGCCTGGATTCCATGCCTTCAACCACCATTTGGCCTTTTGTGTTTCACGGCCATAGATGGACACTTCATATTGACCCTGTTCTTCCTCAAATGTGTCCCTCACTTTTGTATCCTGATGGATCCAAAAATTATATGGAACTTGTAGTTCAAATGCCTCATTACCTTTTTCAAAATTAAAAGATATATAACACATCTGAAGTCTGATGGGAGTATTATTGTCATATAGAATGTAGCAGCAGAATACTAGATTAAGTGTTTTTGTATACTTTTCTACAGTCTCTATCTCTAGGCCATGATCTAACTGACCCTGCCTGTCTCTCAGATATTACTTATAACAACAACTAACATTTATAGAGTGTTTCATGAGAGTCAAACACCATGTTAAGTTCTTTACTTGGATGCCTTGAGTATCTGCTACCACACCCTGGATGGTATTAGAATTTCCATTTTATAGATGAACAAACTGAGTCTCAGAGGGAAGGAGTAACTCGCCCTCAGTCACATAACCAGACAAATAGCAAACTAGGATTCAAATCTAGACAATTCTAGGTGTATCTCCCATTCACCTCAGCTCTTGTCTTTCATCCTGTACCTTGAAATACAGATGCCAAGAGAAAGAAAATTCACTATGTCAAGGCTACTCCATTTAATACTTACCTAGATCACCAAGTAGACTGTAAACTTCTTGAGACAGGAATTGTGTCTTGTAGTTCTTCTGTGCCCTTCCCAGTCCCTGAGAAAAATCTCATAATAATTACATGTTTTAAATGTGTAATGCACTCCTGTGTATAATATACACCCATGTTTTTGACCCAAACATTCAGGAAAAAAATCTTTCATTTAAATTTTTTAATTCAATTATTTATTTATTTATGTTTAGATATGGGGTTTTTTTGTATTATAAAGCAATTTTAGCATTTATTTTTTAACATATTATGGTACAAGAAATTTTATGTAACAAATAATTACAAAACACAAGAACAGATACAAGGTATTTCAGGCACTACCCATGTATAATGAGCATCCAAATTTTTCCCTCAAAAATTTGGGCAAAAAAATGCCCATTATATGAAGCAAAATATGGTATTGGTGGGTAGATTATTCCTCTTCAAGTGCAGGAAGCCTTATCAGATGGCTCTGAAAATGATAACTCACCTACAACAAATCATCACTACTTTTTCTTCCCATTGGTGGTGTTAGATGTATATTTCAATATTTTATTTGAATATAGGTCATATCTGTAATTTCTTAGAACTCTTGTGTATTTATTGGCTTCCTGGCAGGAAACAGATGATTCATTCAACTGAGCAATCAAGAATTTTGTAATGGTGAGATCTTATGGTATTTGTCCTCCACCACCTGGCTTATTCACTTAGCATAATGCTTTCCAGTTCCATCCATGCTGTTGCAAAGGGTAGGAGCTCCTTCTTTCTTTCTGCTGTGTAGTATTCCATTCTGTAAATGTACCATAGTTTTTTTATTCACTCATTTACTGATGAGTACTGATTTGTTGGCAAAGGTGTGGGCAGGATTTCAGGAACACAGGGAAGGATCATGCAGTCCTCCAGGGCTAATAGCTTCAAGAAACTCTCATCACCTCTCTGCCTGAAAGGCAAGGGGAGTCTAGTTATTGGACATCAGAGAGAGCAGAATGGAGAAGACCAGTGGACAAAAGCTGCAGCTGTTGGTTGAAGAAAACTGCAGCAGCCCAGCAGAGAGGAACAAGAGAATAAAGACCTTGACTTTTCCCTTCTCCTACCTCCCTCTCTTGCCACACTGTCCTCCTATTAGCTGAAGATAACTGCAAGCCAAGGTGCAAGGAAGCCCTTACTGAAGTCCTAGAGTCAGTCTTCTGCACAGATAAAGTGCTGAAGGATGACAGTGCATTTGGTGGGGGCAAGCAGAAGATGTTCCCCCCACACCTTATGAGAAAAGCCAAGTGTATAACCTATAAAGTTCAGCTGAAGTGATGACAGTATAGCTCTCACTGCTCCATGTAATATTCATTCATTAAACAACTAGTTGTTTATGTTCTCGTAGGTGCTAGGCAACGTGGATAAATTCAGCCAGATTCATCTAGTCTTTGAAGTGCAACTTGAAGAATCTTGGAAACATTAGGTCTTCCAAGACACTTGAGCAATATAAGGCATCATCAATTCAGGGATCTAACACACAACTTTGAAGAAATTTATACCTGGGAGACATGGAATAACTATAAAATTTTACACACAGAGAACTCTCTCAGACACCATTGAATCCTATCCTCATGGGGAATTTTCTTTATGAATTTTACATAGTAATATTTTAACATCTTTACCCCATACCATTAATATAACATTTGTTTTTACACTAAAATATATGAGTTCTGAAGGCATTAGTCATTATCTTTCTTTAGAGTAGCAAAATAAAAGGTATTAATCATTGGTCTGTTTTGTGGATTATAAAAGAACCTGTTCTACACTGAAATGAGTCTCTTTAACGTGTGTTGGCTTAAATTAAAACTTGTGATAATGATGAAGCAAAAATAAATTTTATAAGTTGCTTAGAAGAATTAATGAATATTAAAGCAAAATTAGGACTGTTTGTAAATAATTCCCTTGTTCTTTGGTTATTACTTTGATGGGTGGATTGAATTTCATAAGAACCTTCTAGAAACAATTAGTCAATTTGCTAGAACTACAGGCAGTACATATAATGTAAGTGCTGCAGAGGCATTGTATTAGCATTTCAAAACTGTTTATGGTTGCTGTTATTTTGCCTGTTTCACTTCTTGTGTAATAAAATCAGCATATTTTTTGCTGAATACCATGAAGCAGGGGTCTTTGGCACGTATTCCATGTTTACATTTTCCCTGTAAGCTGTTTAATGACACTCTGAAGGAAACGCTGATGATAGAAGTTGATAGAATCTCAAACTAAAGGACATTATTTGAAAAGCCTCAAAGGGCAATGCTGTCTTCACTTGAAGGCTGAATTAGTTTGTGAGAAGAATGTTCTGCTTTGAACTAGGGCTTCTGGGAGGCAGGTCATGCTCTTAGTTTGGTGACCAACCCTTGTGCCTAAAGCAAGGCTCTCGCCTCACTGAGCCTTCATTTCTTCAGTTGTGATGTCGTTACACTGACTTTTCATGGCCACCAAATCACTTTCTAGCTTGAAAAACTTCATAATTTGTTGCTAACCAATATGTAAAGTGGCCTTAGAGTATATTTTGTAAGTTCTCTATGTAATACATATTTAAAACAAATGCACATTAACTTATCCAGCTTCCAAAGTAAAGTCTTCCATGAATATTGATCAGAGTGTGGAATCAATTACTCTAAAAATCTATTCTCATTCTTGCTCATTCTTCTCAGTCCCTCCATATCTTGCTGCAGCTTCCCATTCACTGAACCTACCTGGAAGCCAGACGTAACAGGAGTCCATGGATGTAGCCCATATAGTTTGGGGGCTCAGAAAATGGTAGAGAAAGGTGGAGTGTAGATTGAGGGTCAAGGGAAGATAATTCGGCACACTACTATGGTGTTAAATTTGTGTCCTCAAAAAAGATATGTTTACATCCTAACCCTGGTATCTGTGAATGTGACCTCATTCAGAAATAAGGTCTTTGCAGATGCAATTGAGTTAAGATGAGGCTATACAGGAGCAAGGCGGGCCCTAAGTTCAATGAATAGTGTCTTCATAAGGAAAAGCAGGGGGAAATTTGGACACAGAGGATACACACAGGGAAGAAGAAGTCAATAGAACAACAGAAACAGAGGTTAGCGTGATGTAGCTGCAAGCCGGGGAATAAGGATTGTCAGCAACCATCAGAACTAGGGAGAGCCAAGGAGGGATCCTTTCTAAGACTCTTCACAGGGAGCGATGCTGCCACCTAAATTTCAGGTTTCTGGACTCCAGAGAAAGAATTTCTGCTGTTTTAAGCAACCTAGTTAGTGGTGATTTGTTATGGCAGCCCTCAGAAACAAACACACATAAAAAGCCATGTTGTACTGTACCAATTATAACCCAGCTACAGTTAAATTCCCCCTCCATTTGATTTTTCGGGGGGTTATTAAATGATCATAGCCCCAAGGCTGGGTTACATATAATCTCATCATAGGGATAGGAATGTTTGGAAGTGAAGGGGGAAGAGTTACCTACTAGCACGAAAAAGTGGTTTTCTGAGACTTTGGGCTAGATAACACTATGCTCACCCAAATAAATGCTCCCCTTTCATGGCTGCCCTGTGGCATATGACCGATCAGCCTTCTCCGGGTTTCCCTGGGACTCATTCCTAAAACCTGTCCTCTCAACTCCCTGTGGCTGACCTGGGTTGTACTTACCCTCTTTCAGATTCCACCAGCTTCACCGTATGCACCGAGCAGCGCTGCCTTAGTTCTGCTCACTGGAACCTGTGCCTCTCCAAGCCCCACTAGCTAAGGTTTCATATGCTGCTTTCCAAAAAAAAAAAAAGAGAGAGAGAGAGAAAAAGGCCAGATTATAAAAGATTGCTGATAGAAAGGTCCATCAACCAGAAGCCAATTAAGAAGCCAATTAATCCCTTCTTTGCTCCCCTGCTTCCCTACTGCAACTTGCTTAATTTGGCATCATCGTTAATAAATAGGAACTTCTGCTTCAGGGCAATTTGAAGGAACTGGTCTCAGGTTTGCTTTTTTGTGTGTGTCCCTGAAACAACTAATAAAACTGGAGAAAATATAAGAAACAATGTTTTCAGATATTGAGCAGCAGGCAGTGATTCCTGAGAGAGTGAAAACAAATGAGAGGAGCCGTATCATTGCCTCTGTTTATTTCCTAGAGTGAGTTTCCAGACTCCAGTACAGGGAAAGGAAACTAGACAGAGCCCAGAAGCCCAGAGAAATCCTTGAGTTGAGAAGATAGAGTTGGGAGTTCAGGACAGTCAAGGTGGATAGTATTTACAGGACAGGGTACTGGAGAGGGAAGAGCTGGGTGGGAGGGAGGAGAAAGAGAGCACCCAGTATGACCTAATAACCTCACTTTAAGTATTTAACCAAGAAAAATAAAGTACATTTCCATAGGAAACACTCCTACAAGAATCTTCACAACACCTGTATTCATAATATCCTCCAATAATGTAATTTTCACCAATAGGAGAATGAATAGACAAATTGTGATATGTTCAAACAATGGAACATAACTCATCAAAAAAATAAATGAAATATTGATACCTGCAACCACTTGGATGAATTTCAAGACCATTAAGCAAAAGAAGCTGGATACAAAAGACTCAATCCATTAACAAGAGGTTCAAAAAGAGACAAAACTACCTTGAAGTGCAGAAATTAGAACAGTAATTGCCTAGGGAGTGAGGTGAGCAAGGGACATACAGAATTCTTGGTGATAGAAATGTTCTATGTTCCAATTGAAGAGTTAGCCATTGGAGTATATATGTTTATCAAACCACAACAAATTTTACATTTAGTATCTTTGCAATATAAATTTTATCAAAAATACTCCACATATCAGGGTACTCCAAGGGGCTATAAAATTCTTTTGTTATGCAGGAGAGATTTTTGAAAGCAAATATTTCTTAATTTAAAATAAGTGGGGGATTTGCTGGAACTGAGAAATCATTCTACTGTATATTTAGTTTCTAATACTAGCAATAGTTATTATTTTAAGGGTCAACCTCTGTAGAATTCTGCACGTAGGAAATGAGAGGACTCCTTAGCAAGAAGGAAGTCAAATGTCATTGAAAGCTAGTCACAGTGATTTTCATGTCTTGGGTAACTGGGAATCCTGGATTTTATACCATGAGACTATTTGACTATGGAACCTAGTCTGGTGGTTAGTAAACCTTTCACATAAACCACACAGAATTTTGGTTGTACTCATTTTATGAAACATAGTTATCCCTTCTTCTGGTCAGCTTCCTACCCTTCTCCACACGTTTCTGCCTAAAGAAAATGTACCCAGGCTCTGTGCCTCCAGTGTATGTTCTGTTAAAAAGGAAAAAACCAGCAATTTGGTGTGTAGAAGAAAAGATCATGACTAAAACCTTATTAAGGCTTCCTGATTTGTTTCAGAGACTCAGATTGTGTGTTTTTAAAATTATATATGTATTTATTTTAAATTCACATATTAGCCATACCCAGAGCAACTGTTGCATTTAAACTCATCTGTCCGTAATAAGCAACAAATTTTCAAGCACATAAAATTGATTTCTTCATCTTTCAGAGAAATTAAAAAACAGTAATGTAGAACAGCTCTGTGTAGAAATTATCACTGTTAAGTGTTTTTTTTTCATATTTCTTTTCCTTTTTTTATTATTCTAATACCTGCAGGAAAACATCATCATATAAATGTATATATAGACTTTTTTAGAGCCCAGAAGTACCCAATGGGCAAAAGATTTGGATAACATTCTAGTTTGAAAATGTGACAGTAGGTAGACCATTGGAAAGACCACTTTATTTATTCTTAGTATAATTAAAATATAGAGATAAAATGTGTATGTGTGTGTGTGTGTGTGGTATATATATATATATACCCAGAGCAACTGTTGGTATAGATAACACACACACACACACATACACACACACATCTATATAAATGAATACACACATAATGAATATACACATAAATTAAACAAGTATGACTGGAAATAATGTCATTAAATTAAAAAATATTTCAAAAGAGCCTTTGTTTAGCTAACTAAAATCAGGATTATGATTTTGAAGTAATGAATATTAATTTCATTAACTAATTCTCCATTTCTATGACTTCTAATTAGAGTAATCACATTATGTGCAGTCCTTAAATGAATATTTCAAGTTTTTCCTTTGGCCAAACCTCTAAATTTCATCTCATACCACAGCTTTTTACCTAATTACCCAAAGCAGTAAGAATAGCATGTTTGTATTTCATAATCCTCCCTTCCTTTCCTTGTCCCTTTTTTCAACAAGAGATGGTGACAGCAAGCAAGTTAAAATTGTAAAATTACCATTAAATTCTTCAATTTCTTCAATATATTTTTACTGCGTATTTTCTTATGTGGTACCCACTGTTCTTGGTAAGGATGTACAGCAAGAAACTAAGTAGACGAAATTCCTGCCTCCATGGAGCTTATACTGTAGTGCAGGGATACAGGCAACAAACAAGATAAGAACATATATGACACCATAGGTGGTGGTAATAACAGGGAAATTTAAGAAGAATCATCTAGGTAAGGGGAAGTGCACCTGATCCAATTTTGAATAATTGAGAAATTACTGCATTTCCCTCACCTCCCAGCCCTGATAGAGAAGAGGATCTTTTCCTTTAAATCATAAATCCTTCTGGCACTGATCATTTACTCAGTTACCTTTCACCCGTTGCAACATGAGTGCAGACTTTCCAACATGTCTGTGACCTAATCTAATAATTTCTATGTTCTTATGTATTTCTTATGTACAAAAGTATATTGTATATTGTCAATTTGTTTGACATCCATGATGTTGGTTGGACTATTTCTTGCTGGTACTAGTGGAAACCCACAGAGATATGGAAAGTTAGTCTGTCAGTAGATAAGGGTAGAGTCCAAAGAAAACCGTCTTGATTCAGACTTCACCTCTCACTGGCTGTGTGACCACAGGAAAGATCCTGAATTTCTTCAGCTGTAGAGTGAAAATGATAACAGTACTTACCCAATAGGGATGTTGTGTTAATGTGTATATTAAGTATTTAGAGCAGTGCCTAATTGTTTATTAAATAAAGTGATACAAAGAATGACACTCTTTCAAATGTAAATAGAGTGGAAGGTTATGTTCATCACCACACCCAAGGTTGCAGGTAAATGCCACTACTTTTTTTAATATCCTGGGGTGATACTAGATTTAGTGGCATTTCCTGTAAGATTTAAAGAGACAATAGATGTTGTGACTCTTAGTTATGCTGTGGTTTTGAAAAGAAAACTGAATCTTTATATAGCAAAAAGGTTTTATTTGTTATTTACTCTTTATTATAGTTTACTTCCATTAGAAGGTAAACTCCATGAAGGCAGGATTTTATTTTATTTTATTATTTTATTTTATTTTTTGTTGTTATTTATAGATGTAGCCCAAGGGCTTAGAACCTAGAATATTGTTTGGCACATGATATGCATTCAATATGTTGGAAGGAAGGATAGAAGAAAGGAAGAAGAGAAGATGGAGGAAGGGAGAAAGGAAGAAAGAAAATAAATAGAGGCCAAGGATCCAGGTTTAATTCTGGCTTAGTCACCAATGGTACTAAGGCTTTATTACATACCTATCTGTAAAATTTATTCATTTTTGGATTTTTTTGGGTTGTCAATCTGTATAATGTAATCTGCTACACTGTGAGCTCTTTGGTAGCAGAGATATAAAATGGCCATAAATAATGCAAGATACATGGGGCTAAGGATTCTGAAATGGAAAAAAAAGATACTGAGAGAGTAAAGTGGAAGAAGATTCCATACTGGCCTTTTATCTTTTAGGGATAGTTGGGCTGATTCTTGTGATCCTCCCATGAAGTCTGTTTTAAATAATTCTTTGGAAAATTAAGTAACTTGTCAAGTTCACAAACCCCATGAAACCCTGACATGAAATACATGGGGATTCTAGTAAATTATGATGATACCCTCATGTGCAAAATCAAATGAGCAGCAAGAGAGGAGAGCTGTTTTCTAGGGCACTCTGATAAGATTTTTTACCTTCTAAACAGCTTTTATTGAGATTTAATTCACATATCATACAATTTACCCTGTTAAAGTATACAATTCAATGGATTTAAATATATTTGCAGATTATGTGCTGCCATCACCTCAATCAATATTAGAAAATTTTCATCGTCCCCAAAGAAACCCCATACCCATTAGCAGTCACTTCTTATTTCTCCTCCACCCCCAGCCCGAGAAAATTATTAATCTACTTTTGGTCTCTACATTTCCCCTTCTGGATAGTTCATCGAAATGGAATTGAACACTACGTGGCCCTTTCTGACTGGTTTCCATCACTCAGAATAATGTTTCTAAGGTTAGTTCATGTTGTACCATATATTGGTGATTTATTATTTTTTTCTTTTTAATGACTTTTTAATTACAGTCGATGTACAACATTATAGTAGTTTCAGGTCCCATCCATTATTAGACATTATATAACTTATGAAGTGATCACCCAATAAATCTAGTACCCATATGACACCGTATACAATAGTTATTACAATACAGCATTGGGCAAAAGTAAGTTTATGGTTCCGAGTACATAAAACAAGAGCTTATTCTTTATTATCCTTTATTTATTTACTGTTGTATTATTCATTTGTATTATTTGTCTTCTTCTCATTATTATTGCTCTTATTTCTTATTCTTACTTATCTTTTAGGTAATGATGGGTCACAATTTAACCTACTTTCGCCCACCCCTGTATTATTGACTACATTCCCTATGCTGTACTTTATATTCCCACGACTATTCTGTAACTCCCAATTCGTACTTAATCCTTTTACATTGTTTTACCCATTCCCCCAACATCCCTCCCATCTGGAAACCATCAAAATATTTTCTGTACCTATGAGTCTGTTTTATTCAACTTGTTCATTTATTTTGTTTTTTACATTCCACATATAAGTGAAATCATATGGTATTTGCCTTTCTTGTCTGTCTTATTTCACTTAGTACAGTACCCTCTAGGTCCATCCATATTGTTGCAGATGGCAAAATTTCATTTTTTATCGCTGAATGATATTCAATTATATATATGCAGCACTTCTTTTATATCCATTCATCTATTGATGAACACTAAATTGCTTTCATAGCTTGACCATTATAAATAATGCTGCAATGAACATATGGATGCATATATCTTTTTTATTTATCATTTGGGTTTCTTTTGATAAATATCCAGATGTGAAATTGCTGGGTTTTTCTTTGTCTCTTACTATATCCTTTGATTTGAAGTCTAACTTGTGGAATATAAGTATCATACAACAACTTTTCTTTTTATTTCATTTGCAAGAAATGTCATTTTTCATCCCTTTACTTTCAGCACATGTGTGTGTGTTTCATTCTGAAGTGAGTCTCTTTTAGACAGGATTTATATGGATCTTGTTTTGTTATCCATTCAGCCACCATATGTCTTTTTACTGGGGTATTTAATCCATTTGCATTTAAAATAATTGTTTATAGATATATATTTGTTGCCACTTTATTATTCATATTTTTTATCTTCTTTTCTTCCTCTTCTTAAAGAAGACCTTTTAACATGTCTTGAAATACTGGCATGGAGGTGGTGAACTCCTTTAGTTATTTTCTGAGAAGCACTTCACCTGACTTAAATAATAGCTTTTCTGGGCAGAGTAATCTTGGTTGTAGGTCCTTGCTTTTCAGCACTTTGAATATTTAGTGCCAATCCCTTCTGACCTGCAAAGTTTCTGTTGAGAAATCAGCTGACAGTCTTATAGGAGCTCCCTTGTAGGTATCTAACCATTTGTCTCTTGCTAATTTTAAGATTCTCTCTTTGTCTTTAACTTTTGGTATTTTAATTATGACGTGTCTTGGTGGGGGCCTCTTTGGGTTCACCTTGTTGGGATTTTCTGCACTTCCTGGACTTGTATCTATATTTTCTTCACCAGGTTAAAAAAGTTTCCAGTTGTTATTTTTTCAAATAGGTTTTCAATTCCTTGTTCTCTCTTCTCCTTCCAGCATCCCCATGATGTGATTGTTGGTACACTTGAAGTTGTCTCAGAGGCTCCTATACTCTCTTCATTCTTATGGATTCTTTTTTGCTGTTCTGATTATATGTTTTATGCTTCCTTATGTTCCAAATTGATGGTTTGATCCTCTGCTTAATTTACTGTACTTTTGATTTGCTATAATGTATTCTTCATTTTAGTGTATTCTTTATTTCTGACTATTTCTTTTTAATGTTTTCTACTTCCATTTTTGTTTCCTAGCTTTTTGTTGAAGTTCTCACTAAACTTATCTACTCTTCCCTTAACTTTATTTAACATACTTACAACCAGTATTCTTAACTGTATCTGGTGGATTGTTTGTCTCCATTTTATTTGGTTCTTTTTCTGCAGTTTTGTTCTATTCTTTCATTTAGGACAAGTTTCTTTGTCTCCTCATTTTTGGCTGTGTCCCTGCTTCTATGTATTAGGTAGAGCTGCTACATCTCCTGGTCTTGGTAGAGTGCCCTTATGTAGTAGATGTCCTGTAGAGCCCAGTGGCACAGTCCTCTTGGTTACCTGAGATAGGTGCTCCACATGTGCCTTTCTTGTATAGAGTGTGTGCACCCACCTATTGTAGTTGAGACTTGATTGCTATGGGTATGTCAATGGGAGGAATTTACCCCATAGAAGATTGGCTACAAGAACTGGCACTGGCCACAGGGAAGGATCTTCTGTGCTGGGGCCAAATGAATGGAACAGAACTCTTTTTAGTGGGGCTCTGGTGTCTGATAGTCTGCCCCTTGAGTGTGTTGATAATGAACATGATTGGGTAGTGTTTCCTCAAGGTCTGAAGCTTCCCAAGGGTGCAAGCCAAAGTCAGCTGCCACCTGTGCTTTGTCCAGGGCCACCCTTCATGAGCTACATAGCAACCTGCAGGTGGCTTCTATTTGTGCTGGGCTTCGAGATTCCTGGGAGAGGTCAAGCTGCAAATAACGTACAGCTACTGCTTGTTCCAGGCCTGAAGCCAATTAGCAAGAGCTACAGGGTGTGCCAAAGTCAGATGCTGCTTATTTGAGAGATTTTAGAAACTCTGAAATATGAGTCAAGATAGGCAGGCCATTTGTATGGAAAAACCACAGGAAACACTCTAGGGGTGCCCACAAGTTGGGTTGGGCCAGGTCTCAGGCAATCATCAGGGCAGGGGGAATATGTTAGCCAGGTGGGTGGAGACTCAGATATAGCACCTACCTGCCAGCTCTGGAGTGGGGAGGGATGGGGCTCAGCAAAGGAACAATGGCCTCTGGCAGCACTTATCTCTGAGAGATAGTTGCTTCTTTTTCAGTCCTTGTTTTGAAGCTAAACTATTCAGTTCCTTCTTATATGTTCCTGTGCCTTTCCATATGCTGTCTAGATCTTAGAGAGAGTCTAAGTCTGTGTGTTGGCCCTTTAGGAAGAATACCTGAGGTTCTAGAAGCCCTCTCCTTCACTTAGCCACAATCCTTGCTGGTTTTTACAGTCAGGAGTTATAGTGACTTTTCTTCCTGGCACTGGAACCTTGCGCTGTGGGGCCTGGTGTCAGGTGGGACCCCTCACTGCTCAGTGGGGATCTCCACAGATAATATATCCTTGGGTGTGGGACCAGCCTGTTTGGAGTCTCTGCCCCTTTTACCAGTCTTCACATGGCTTCTTCTCTGTATTCTTGTATAGAAGTTACAGAATTTATACAGAAGTTATAGAACTTCTGTCTGATGAAATTTTGTAAGTTTGATTTTTTTGGTTGATTCATGTATATTTATACTTCCAGTGATTTTTTACTTCTCAGAGTTATTTATGCTATTTAATATTTAGAAATTTACAAGATAGGTGGCATATGCATAGCAGGAATTTATTTTTCTGTCAATGATTACTTAGGTTTGTACAAAAAAACACTGCAAATGCATTACATTCAGATATCCAAAATAAATTTCAGCTATATATTTTATTTACCAGAAAAGTCCACATAAACCTTTCTTTTTTACCTTCTTTAGATTCAGTCTTTATACTATTGAAGAAAAGGCTGCCATTTTTTAAAAAGTAACTCTAATGACCATATAATGCAAGTTATATGAATGAATGAAATGAAATGAAATTCTCTGAATTTTTCTGAATGAAATATTTTACTTGAAATAGTTGAAAAGTATTCAATTTTGTACATATAAAGTAATTGAGAAATATCAAAATGAAAAAATTATACTTAATAATTAAAATTATCTAGCTTGCTAAACTTTAGTTGAATTGTGAACTGAATAGGGTGGGAAAACACAATAACCTTGAATCAGAATTATACGAGTTAACATTTACTGACCGCCTCTTATACATCAGTTACTCTTCTAAGGCTTTTACATACTTTAACTTGTTGGATCTTTATAAAAAACCATAGGAGTTTGATGATTTAATTATTTCAATCATATAGGGTAATAAATCAAATGAGAGGCATCAAAGGAATTGTACTCTTCTAGGGCCGTTAAGTGGCAGAGCAAAAATTTGAACCAAGGCCCCTCCCCCTCTAATTCTACGACCTTGAATGACCCTGTACCAAGTGCGTTGACCATCAAGCAAATAGTAGCTATGTAGAAGAGGCAATGATCCAGCCTCTGTCTATAAAGTTTGGGACTTTTTCCCCATAAGATTACCAGGACTTTTTTGGTAACCTCTATACTGAAGTGCTATGAGAATTCTAAGAATGCTTTATAAGAAGACAGCAGCTATGATACAATTCAAATGCTGAATGTTCAAGTATTTCAACATTTTTTTATTATATATTTTGAAAGTGTTAACTTTATATTGCATCATTTCTAATCCACTAAGGTTTTAAAGAAGTAAATGACAAGACTCAACCACAGACAAAAGAATGTGGGGAAAGAATCATTTATTGAGTATATAATCAGCAGGCCTGTGCTAGGGCCTTTACTGGCATTTTCTTAGATAACATACAAAGTAATCAATTTATTCATTAATTTATTTATTGGGGATAGTGACTGAAGTGAAGTTTGGTTTGGAATATTTTAGATGATAATGGGATAAGTGTAGAGACTGTTGGGGCTGAGGTAGTGCCCAAAGATATGGAAAAAGATGAAGATGGAGATGACTTTTGGTTGGGGATGGGGATGGCATGAGTTTGGATACAGTTAATCACCATCTGACCTACTGTACATTTGACTTATTGGTTTATTGTCTTTTTATACTTACTAGAATATAAGATTCAAGAATGGTTCAATTATTTTTTGTTGTTTTTTAACTGCTGTATTTTCAATTTTATATTGGAAATATAAAATGAAATCTAACACACAGTACACATAAATACTTACTAAATAAATGATTTCATAAGTATTCTTTTTGCTGTGCCAATCACTTCACTAGTTTGGGGATGTCCATGATAAAAGAAATTTCCCTTGCTCTTAAAAAACTTTCAGTTGAGGGATGAACAAATAAGCAGGATATTACCACTGATGTGACCAGTACTAACTACTGTAAAGACAGGAATTCAAGAAGCACCTGTGTGATACATTAAAACCTGATCCTGTCCTGGAGAAGCAGAACGGCCTTCTTAGAAGAGGCAAGAGCACCTAGGCTGAGGCCTAAAGCAACATAGGAATCACCAGAAAAGTTGGAAAGAAGGATATTTTAGATGGAATAAACAAGATAAAGACTGACAAGTAAGAGGAAGCCTGGCAGTTTCAGGGAACTCTAAAGTTGCTCTTAATGTTTTTGTTTTAGTTTTGAAAAAAAGTGAAGGTAGAAAATTATAATAATTGGCCCAGGGTCACAAAAAATTAAGATTCCAACTCAGTTCTGTCTGCATTCAAATGGCACAGCTTTTCCAATGTGCCCTAGCTATATGACTGTACAGATCAGTGTCTCCTTGTGTATCAAATGCCCTCCTCCTGTTTATGTGGCTAAAACTTTCCAAATGAAAAACATTGGTCTCATTTCTTACTATTCAATATATTCCTCAGAAAAGTCTAAGCAAACCTTTCTGGCTTTCCCCATGTGATGTAGACTGAGATCAAGCTAAACAACATGTAAGAGGTTGCGTACACATTCTTAGGACACAAGACATTTTGTAGATTATATGTTTAATCGATGTAGATTACATTTAATCAATGCAGCTTAAAGGGCTGAAGAATTCACATGCCATCTAAAAAAAGCTGATTTTCTCCTAGGAAATAGCTTGTATACAGGGGTTATCGTCTCTGTGCCAAGAGAATAATTGCTGAACAATCATAGAAAATTCTGTAATAAGCAGAGACTAAATGATGGAAGATTGGGCTCGTGTCCAGCCAATACCATCTGCATCTGCAGCACTCCTTTTACATTACCTGCTAGCCAGCTGTGCCTTCTTCTGAAGACTTCATTTCTCCTTGCCCATAGAACCACACATTATTTGAGTTAGAAATGTTTCTATCCTTTTATTATACATTTCTACTATAATCATCACCACCCATGTGCTCTGGATCATTCTGTCTCTCTTCATCTTTGTGAGCTCAACAGGTATCTCACAAAGGTAGGAACATAGTGAACTTCAAGTCTGTGAAAGGCAGCCTATTGTGATCTGTTCATGAAACCATGTGGGGCTCTAATAATGTCCACTGCTGAGAGAAATTGCCTCTAAGAGCTGCAAATGGCAGTTCTAAATACCTAGAGTCACCTGGTGACCCAAGACTTCTTCTATCTTGGCAGTATTAATAAGACCCTTTAGCATTCGTCTTGGCCATTTTCTCCTATCTAAGAACAAGGTACTAAGACTTGGAAAATGTGAGTCTCAGCTTTAGCTCCTCCATTTACAATTTTCTGCCTCAGTTTCCTAATCTGTGATATGGGCATAGTAACAATGGACTTGCCCTACTTTATAGTGTTGTCATGAGGAACTAATGAGATAATGTGAACAAAACTGGTAAACCAGAGACATTCTGCAAATGTAAGCTGTTAATAATACTGTTATCATCCAGACACAGAGGATTGGGTGGTTTCATTTCAGCTCTGCTACTGTGACCAGCCATCATTTCAAGCAGAACACTTGGCTCAATGATGTAGAAACATACCATTGAATGTCACTAACACCACCAAATCACTTGGACTGCCTTCATTCACAAAAGTGAAGAAAGGCAAAAACACAAATTTCAGAGGTTTGAAATGAGTGGGTCTATTAATGGTACTTCTTGTCTACTTTCTGAGAGAAGGCAGTTGAGATGTTCTATAATTCTTTTCAATGACATCTCTAAATATTATTAAAAGACTAACTTTGGGGCTGGGTTCTTAGCAAACATGGTTAAGAGTTTAGTTTCTAGAGTCTTACCAATGTTCCAACAATGTTTAGTTACAATTGTACTTAGTTATGCTACAGGAACAAATTAATCTTGAAAATGCAGTGGTTTAACATAGTGTAATTTTATCTTATATGTAAAATCTGATGTAGATTAATAACAATTCTCCTTTATCCAGTGTCTCAGGAATTCAGGCTCCTTCCAACTTGAGACATTGCTATCTCAAATGTGACTTCCAAATTGGCCAAGGCTAGGGGAAAGTTAATAAGAAATTGAACTACTACTCTTCACAACAGCATGGAAGGAACTGGAGTATTATGCCAACTGAAATAAGCCAGGTGATGAAAGACAAATACCATATGATCTCACCTATAACTGGAACCTAATCCACAAAACAAACAAGTGAGCAAAATAGAACCAGAGACATGGAAATAAAGAACAAACTGACAGTAACCAGAGGGGAAGGGGAAGGGGGATAACAGTGGGGAAAGGTCAAGTCAAGGAACATGTATAAAGGACCCATGGACAAAGACAATGTGGGGAGGGGAGGATTGAATGTGGGAGGTAAGGATGGGGTGGGTAAGGCAGGGGAGAATAATGGGGGGAAATGGGGACAACTGCAATTGAACAATAATAAAAATCATTTAAAAAAATTGACACATAAACATTTAAATGCCTTGGCATCCATGTCTCACCATCATTTCCATCCATACTTCATTAGCTTTGTCTAAACTTCCAGAGTCTGGTGAGTATAGTCCTCTGGTGTTGCCAGGAAGGAGGGCAGAACCAGAAGCATTAGGGGTTTTGACAATACCCAGCTCCACCCTCTTCTCAGCCAAAAGAATTTGGGCAAATTAGATTATCTTGTGTATAACCTAACTGAAGTAATAATAGTTTCTACCTCATGTGGCTATTGTGCAGATCAAACAAGATAACATACATAAAACACTTAATATACCTGGCACAGAATAAGTATACAACAAATGTTAGGTATTATTATCATTGTTATTGATTAAGTGAATGACCTAATAGTCAATTGTATTTGGAGTGATGAAAACACTTCCTAGTGGACCTCTGAATTTCTTAGTGGACAGCCTTCAGCACAAGAATCAGTTCATTTCCAGGACGCTTTGACTTTTCTTTAAACAACTGTTAAAATATTATGAGTCTTATAATATCTAGATGAAATTCTTCTCTTGCTATGAAACTGATACTCTCTTGATTTAGGCTAGTTTTATCCAAAGGCCAGATGAAAATGCATTTGGGTAATGATGTCAGCTGTTCAAAGTGTTTGTCATGTTCTACAACCATTGAACAGGAACATGATGTGCTTTTTTTTTTTCAGGAGGCTGTTTTGTTTTGTATTTAAAATCATCTGGAGCTTTCTTCCTCTAATAAGTCAGTTGCCACAAAGATTAAAGCAAGTTAACCAAGCAGGCAGGACAATTCTTATGAGTTTTGGCCACTGGTTTAAAAACCTCAATGAAAAGAGAGGGAAAATGAACATATACTGATTACATGCTTTGTGCTTAGCATTTGACATGTCATTCCATTTAATCATCTCAGCAAGTGTGATGATTAAATGTGTATTAATTCACTTATGTATATTAACTCATTTAATCTACACAACTACCTGACTGAGCTGAAGAAGGTTATTATCCTATTTTCCCTATTTTACAGAAAACAAAATTGAAACACTCAGTGATTAAGCAACTTGCCCAACATCACATAGCTAGTGAGCAGCAGAGCGGGAAGTTCAAACCCAAGAACTCTGGCTCCTGAGTCCTATCTGCCTCCACTCAGGTAATAATGTTATAAAGTGCAGTGCCTGCCTATAGTAGGGCCTCAACAAATATACATCGTTGTCATTATCACTTTTCCACTCTACATTACTGACGTGTATTAAGACACCCCAAAGGGGTGTCTTCTCTCCAGAAGGGGCAATCTAGCCTGGGGACCGCTGACCACTGACCTCTGAATGACGCTTCACTCCATTTATCTATTGGAAGTTTCCTCTCCCACCCTTTCTACGGTCTTGGATTCCATCCTTCCATAGAACAGGCATTTGCCATTTCTCTAATCTTTAAGAAAATCACATTTGGGATAGGACTGTTTAGGGTTCATTAATCTGTAGCAAGTAAGTTGTCTGCCCCATGGGGGGGCTGTGGGTGATAAAATGAAGGAGATGAAGGAGTCAAATCATGGCATTTGGGAAGACCATTCATGCACTTACAAGTTAGATAGTACAATTCCATAGGGATTTTATCATATATTTGGATTTTGCTAATGAAGAGCTTCCTATAATGCACTTAAATTGATTAGCCATTATTTTTGTTGTTAGCCCAAATTGTTAAGAGTGGGTCCTCATTTCCTTTTAGTTCATTTTATCACAGAAATCTTCAGAGATGAAGAGAAGTTCTATTTTCAGATGAACAGTTAAATGGGTAGGAACAATAAAAGAAGATGTGAAAGGCCTAAAAATCTTTAGATTAGATCTAGCATCAATGAGTCTGGAGGAAACACTGAAAGAGGGAAGTACTTGCTAGCTAAACCAGAAAGATGATTAACTATATTCACTACAGAGAGCAGTCAGAGTCATATGAAAATGTTCTCCAAACCTCCAGGCAAAAGCACAGACTCAATGAAGACAAATAACTCTTTAAGTCATTTTGTTAGGTGAATCCATAAGGGATCTATAACTTATGAATACTCACAATGGCTCTGTTTTAATCTTCTTTCTAACATCAATTAAAAAAAAAGTAGAAGTCCATGTTAAGTGAGAAATTGGCCTTATAGGATACCTTTGTGCTCTTATATCTTGTGACAGATTCTTACCCCAAATTTAAGACCTAAAAATTATGCAACACACACACTTGTTTCAGCACTATTGTATATCATATGAACTGCTGGGTGTCCTTGGTAACTTAAGGAAACATTACAGTAGTTCAATCTAATACACATTCTGGAGACATATTATATTTGAGACAGTAGGCTAATTACCTCACTACATTAAAAAAGATATGTGCAGTAGTCACCCTGATGAGCCTACTAACCCCCATCTAATCCATTACCAAATGCTGTGGACTCTACAGTGAGGACTGCCGCTCCCCTTCACTGGTTTCCATTGCCACCATTGGTCCAGGCCTGTATCACCACCCCAGCCTCTCACAGGCCCTGCCCCGGCCTCTTCCCTCTCTTTACACAGCAGTCTATCCTTTAAAATGTTAAGCTCATCATGTTACTTTCCCACTGAGAATTCTTCTGTGGTACTCAGCTTCTCTCAGCATAATGACCAGGTTTGCCTCATACCTTCAAGAGCCCTGCATCCCCACTCCCTTTCTGGCTGCACTGTTCTTGTCACTCCTCTGCCATTTCCTCAAACCACCCCTGCTCCTTCCTGCTGCTTTCTGTCCCTTTGTGCCATGTGGCCTTCACTCATCTGTTTCTGTGTGATTGTCCCTGGCTTCGCCTGGCTAGTGCCTGCGCTCCTTTTGACCACTCTGTACTTTTTTCCTGTCTCTACCACTGCAGTTGATTTACATATTTAGTTATCTAACTAAGTTGCAAGTCCTACAAAAACAAACTCACAGTCCTCCAGGAGGAGGTGGTCAATTGCTGTATCCTCAGTTTCTAGCACAGTGCCCCACATAGACAGATGCTAAATACTTGTTGAATGAATGCATGAAATAACGTACCATATTCAGAGAGAAAAAGAATATTTGCAACTAACTTAACATAAAGGAGAAGGAAAGAAATACTGTGGGGCACAGATAAGAAGGCTATTTATTCCCTGGCATGGGTAGAGGGATTGAGCAAAAATAAAAAGGACGCATGGACAGGAACAACAGTGTGGTGATACTGTTGTGGTATTAGAAAATGGTAATAGAAAAATACAATAGAAATTAAATAAATAAATAAACCAATGCTTCCAAAACTAAAAAAAAAAAACAAAACAAAAAACGGACTTTTAAGAATAAGCAGAATTAATATATGCAAAAAAAGGGAAAGTCCTGTCCTTCAAAGATATGGCCAAAAGCAGGCAAGCAACTGGCAGTTTTGAGGAATGGTGAAAAGTCTAGTAGAGCAAACACAAGAAGGCTTTGGTGGGTGTAGAGGCAGGTGGCTGGAAGGGGAGGACTGGAAGGTAGCCTTGAATGTCACACCACTAAGTTGGGGAATCCTTGTCAGGGATAACAGCATAGCCCCAAATGATTTCAGCAATGATGAGAATAATCTAGGTGCAAAAAATAAAAGCTTAAGGAACTAGGCTAATGGTGAGAGGACTAAAAACAGAAAACAGATTCAAGAGACAGTGCAAAAACCAAGGTTTCTTTTCCCAATGAAATCAAATACAAGTTTAATATAAGTTATTGAGTACAACTGTGACTTTTTCCTTATGAATCGTTCATTCATATGAAAGAACTCCTTCTACCTTTTGAGAGAAATGAAACAGAGAGACAGAGAAAAAACTTTTTGGTTGATTGTTTCAGTGGCAAGAGAGATGAATTTAGGCCAACTAATTTCAGCAAGTGGGAATTTATTGGCTGTTGTGCCACAAAAAAAGCCTGTTTGCTGTTGGAGGCTCTCTTCTTGTTGTCTTTCCTCTCTGTGTTACTCCGGGTATTAATTTTACTTTCTCAGGCAAGCACTTCCTGAACTTTTCCTACCATGGTTGTCACCACACTTTCTTTAATGTGATTCAAAAATTCCTAGAGAAGGGCTCTCAGTGACCTAGCTGGGTTGCACATGCCTTCCTGGGGCCTGGGAGAGGTGTTCTGTGCTAGCTGCCCTCTAGAACCATAAACCTGGCATTGTGTGAGGGGGTAGATCTCTACATGAGGAGGGCTTCTGTTATGGAATGAAGGAAAAGGTCTGGGGAGATAAAACAAGAGATGCTATATATATGTGATATAACATACCACACATATATGATATAACATACATTATATATACAATATAACATACCTTATATATGATATAACATATATCATATATATGATAGATCATCTATCATATATGATCTGTCATATATATAAAACAAGAGATGCTGTGTATTATATATCATACATAATATATAGTATATATGATATATAATATATAACTATATATAAGCATATACCTTATCTTCATATTTTACATAAGTACACACACACACACACATATTGATGTACAGCATCTAAAGTGCTATTGTCACATATTTGGGGACCATAGATCAGAACAGCTATTTACATATCTCTTCCTGCTGTTCATTCACTTGTCTTATAATAATCCAAAATATCTTTTCCAGCATACCTTGCTTGCAATTTGAAGAAAACAAGAAGTAATCTTTTTTCCTCTTATGAATCTCCAGTTTTCTTAACTAAAAGATTATGTTCTTTTTTTAATGAAATTGGAGAGCACTCTTTTTATTCCAGAAATAAAAGAATATTTGTGTAGAAAAGGGAATAGTTGAAAAGATTATTCCTTTTTTAATAAAATTAGAAAGCACTCTTTTTATTCCAGAAATAAAAGAATATTTGTGTAGAAAAGGGAATAGCTGAGCACAATATTTTTGCATCTTCTGATTCTACCTTGTTTCAGAGTTGAATAATATCCTAGATAAATAAATGGAAAGGGAAATAAATAAATGGAACTAATATTTCACTTAAGAAATTTAAACAAAGCAAAGTAAATAACCATTACAGTTCTGAGAATCTAACCCTCATCTGGTTTGACACACCCTAATTAGTCCATTAAGTCTATGGTTCAAAATAATCCATTGAAAAACACAAATGAATATGAGCTAACTGCTTAGTAGTTTATCATATATTTCCTGTAGTCATTCTTACATTATTTATTTTATAATAGCAAAATAGGATTTGACAGCTGTGTAGCTGAACAACTATATTAAGGGCATGTCATTTAAAGCACTTTGTATTTAAAAGAGAGATCTTGATATTCTTAGGAAATCAAAGCCACTAACATTATAATTCACTAAGAATGTTCAAATTCTATCTTTATGGATTTTAAATGGTAAGATTTTTACAAAGCCTCTAGGGTATACTAGAATTTGCATTGGAAGCCATTCTGTGGAATTCCATAAAGGTAGGAATTTTCATGGGCCACTGAGGAATTTTATAGAACTCCACAAAAGCGCAATTTCTATAAAATATCATATGAATACACTTTATTTATCTTTGTGCCTTTCCCATCTTCTACATTTTATGTCACTTTCTTACAGTTACATTTATATTACTTTCTTACAGCTGTATTCAGATACAAATATGTACATTCATTATATTTCATATGACTTTTTAAGGGCTATGTTATCTAAAATAATGCTTGAAATGACACTGAGAAACAATTGTAACGCCGTCTGCCAACAGTGTCATGGCTTGAGAGCAGGTTGAAATGGATACTTTCAAACATTTCTAAATAAGATTATCAGCAATAAATTTCACAACAGCTTCTATAATTTAAAAAAATTATTTGGCAAGTTTTGCACTCATAGTTGTCCCTGGTTCCTTCTGTGTATACTGGAGATTTGCTGATGAAAACACACTTTCTCATGTGTTATTACACCTATAAACTATCATAAAAATAACCACTGTGCTTATTACTTTTTAATGTGATAGAAAATTAAACAGATCTAATTAAGTGTAGAAAAACTGTACTTTCTGACAGCAGCTGAGCTAAGATGGTGTTGCGTTTGCTCAGGCTGCTATAACAAAGTATCACTGATGGGGTAGCTTAAATAATAAATTATTGTCTCACAGTTCTGGAGGCTAGAAGTGCAAAATCATGGTGTCACGGAGTTGGATCCTTCTGAGGGCTGTGACTAAAGGATCTCTTTTAGGCCTCTCTCCTTGGCTTTCAGTAGTTGCCCAAGGAGAGGGCCCCTTTCTCCTTGTGTCTCTTCATATTGTCTTCCCTCTACATCAGTCATGTTCGATTCGATCCCACTCTAATGACCTCATTTTAACTTGATTATCTCTGTAACGACCTTAACTCCATGATGACAATGCCCATCCAGGAAAAGGCCTGTGCACATGTCCTCTGGGAAAATGTGGCCACATATCCTGAGGACTGCATTGATGTATGTCTCATCGGCACATGCCCTACAAGGCCTCCTGCTTCTAGATAAGTCAATGGTAGTAGAATAGAGGTTAGTTTAGTGCTTGAGAATAGAGGACCTTGTGCTTTGGGTGCCTTTCCCTGTTTCCAGCTAGTTTCCACCTAAGGGTCTGGGTCTATAGCTGTGTGTGAAAGAGGCTGAGAACCCACTGAGGCGTAAGTAGCTAGAACTCTGCTACATACAGGCATAATGACATCAGTAATTTACATGATTGCCATCTTAAAAGTGCCTAGAGGTCTTTGGGGACACAGAAAATGGAGGAATGCAAAGATGATAGAAGTAATTGGGCTTTTAAAATAACCAACAGGTAAGCATCTTCAGCATAGTGTAGGTGAGAATACAGCTTTCTCAAGTGACTGGAGTTACATAGGATGCAGTTTTCTAGCACGTGAGGCTGAAAATACATGGGAAGAAAACATACTGCTTTGTACCCAAAGGATCTCTGCAGAATTTTCTACCCTGTCACCCTGATATTCTTAAAAGATGCTCATTCAATTTCAGCAAGGGAGGGTAACAGTGTCCCTGTAATTGACACTGATTTAATATGACTTGTTCTTGACCTGCCATGATGATTTCAGAGCCATTGCTGCTAAGACATTGCCTGTCCATGGTGCAAAGCTGGCTTCCTGGGAGTATGGTCCAAGCCATCTCACAGAGTTGGGAATGCCTGCCCCTAGTTTAATGCTCTGCAATTTCCATCTGGAGAGTCTTACTTCATGAACAGGGCCCCACATTTTCTTCCAAACACACACACCATCAACTCTAGATTTGATGAACTGATGGGAGATGTTCTTTCAAACTTTTAAAGAAAACATAATTTGGATGCTCTATAAACTTTTCTATAGCATAAAAAAAAAAAAGAAACTTCTTTCTTCCAAATTCTCCTTGCACGGCCAAGAACTAAAATTTGTTGATGATAGCAAACAAAAAAGTCTGCAGATCACTCATGTTTATATATATGAATGCAAAAATATGAACTATAAGCTCACCAAATGCAAGTCAGCAGTACAATTGCCACAACCAACTGAGATTAATCCCAGGATTTCAAGGATAGTTCAACTTTGTAAATCTAAACAAAACTTGTTTTTGTCTTTACCATATGCATACAAATTTTTATTAAATATAAAGGGTATGTGAGTATTTGGGATAGTATGACTCAAATATATGCTATATAGCTCCAGAGAGATACTCCAAGGACAGGGCAGCCATTTTCAAAAACAGTTGTAAAAACAAATAATATTTTCAAAATTATGCTTCACATCAATCCAAAAGCATAATAGCAAAAGTTACTTCTCACAGGGCAACTATCTCATGTGCTGCAATGTGAGAAGCAGCAGAGATTTCTTTGTATAATAATGATTGAAGATTTTCTAGAACACTGAAGAAGTCAGTTAGACATACATATTCTAATATTATGCTTCATACAGAATGCGGTAACATTTTTTATTGAAGACAGAAATAATTCAGAAATCCCAGTGTCACTCTACTTGTATTTAACATAGTTTCCAAAAAGTTAGCCAAAGTAACTAGATGGAAAAGCTTATATTATGTATTATATATATGCACATATATATGTATAATTTATACATATCCATATATTACATATTACATATAAATAACACATATTAAGAAAGAATGACTTTTAATTATTAATAGATTGTAGGGTAGGTGGAGACAGTCTGGCTTCCTCACCCAGGTGCCTGGGTAGCTAAGGGAAGCATGGTCTTGGAGTGGCCTCATAACCAGTGTTCTCTTAGCCTTGAGACTGGATTTGATAAACTGTTCCCATAACATGAAGTGGGCTCGCAAACACGGAATTATATGTCATGTAATGTTCTGGCAATTTTCTAGCTTCATTCTCGTTTAGTACTTAAACAGGTAGGGACTCCCTGCTGGGGGCAATGATGAAAGACACACTCAAGGGGACAGGTGCCATGATGAGTGCCACACTGGGGAGCAAGGCCCATGACCTGTGCCATGCAGAGACATGCAGGCAGACATGCAGTTTGCAGTGTGTGTGACTTGCCTACTTGTGAATAAAGGCATGTCAGACATCCCAATGGCTCTGTGACTATTTTTCCATCTGCATGAATACCATGGACCTTCCTGGCCTTGAAGGGTTGCAACACACAGACATACAGTATATTAATGTAAAACTGTATTACACAAGAGAATCAAAGGAAAAACATTAACATCAATTAGTAATTCTGAAAGAATTACTGATTATAAGTTTAACCTATAAAACACAAGCAGGCATACATGTTTTCTCACATACAAACCAATCATGAGAGGATAAATACAATGGAGAAATAGAGATCTCACTCATTACAACAGCAAAAACATACACAAGAGCAAACTTTAAAAGAAATATACAGGATCTATATGAAGGGAAATTTAAAAATATATTGATGGACAATCAAGAATATTTGAATACACAAAATACACAGCTTGTCCTTAGGGCAAGTCATTTTTTAAAATATCAATTTTTCTTAAATTCTAATACTAACAAGATATTTTTCTAGGACCTTAAGAAATAAATCTGGAGAAATAAACAAATGATCCTTGCCAGGCTACTTCTGGAAAAGATGAACAATAAGAGGGGTTATCAAATATTGAGATATTCAGAAACTCAAGTAAATAAAATACTTCAGTATTGAAAACAAAATAGAAAATTATTGGCATAGAATAGAGAGTCTATAAATAGACCTACATTTATGGAATTTATAAAATATTGCTCATGCTAAAAGTAAAATTTGTAATAAATGAGTAAAGTTAAATTTGTCTTAATCATTGAAAAAGATAAAGCTAAATCTCCATCCTGTTTGTTATATCAAAGCAAACTGCATATCTATCAAAGTTTTAAATGTAAAAAGGGAAACCACAAAGTATCAAAAGAAAGCTCAGATTTGTTTATTTCTAATCTTGAAGTGTGAAAACCCTTTTTAAGATGATACAAAACACAATGCCATAATGGAAAAGATTTTAAAAATTGAAAGCATAAAGTTTTAGAAAATTACATGACAAATACTAGTAAAAAAAAGGACAACAAAAGGAGACATTTGCAACCTATATATCAAAGAAAACATGATTTTTTAAAATTTTCCATAAATAAATAAATTTAGAAACAAGTTCAAAGAAAAAAATACAGATGGTCAATGAGTAAATGGAATGATGCTTAGAGTTCTTCGTAACCAAAGAAATTTTATTTTAAACAAAAATATGTAGATTTCACTAATTAGAATTCTAGATGGTATTGGCATACGTGGGGAAATAAACATTCTCCTCCACTGCTGGTATGTAAATTGGCGCAACTTTTGGGGACAATTTTGCACCATAGTTTTTAAGGATGTTCTCATGAAAAGAAACTCACAAAAGAATACCAAAGTATGTATGTATAAATATATATGAACGTGATTATGCACACATATATTGCAACATCAAATTCAAGCATTCTGTGTCCATCATGAATAAAATAGCTAAATATTGGGCAGTGCATCTGTAGACACTACCAATGAGCTGTTTAACAGTAAATGAAGTTGATAGGTAATGCTTAATAAGGAGGCTCTCCACAGGCATGGCTAATTTCCTTTCTTTTTTGGCTCATGTACACTTGCCTAGGTAATTTGACTTCTGGAAAGCAAACACTACCTTCTTTGTTTTTGTTTTATTTCACAACCTTTTTTGAGATAGAATGTAAATATCATACAATTCACTCATTTAAAGTGTATAGTTCATTGATTTTCAGTATATTCACAGAGTTATGCATCCATCACCACCATCAATTTTTGTCCTCTTCATTAACAGTTACTCTTTACTACCAAATGACCTCCCAGCCCCAGACAACCTCTGATCTACTTCCCATCACTTTAGATTTGCCTATTCTGGACATTTCATGTAAATGGAGTTATGCAACGTGAGATCCTTTATGACTGACTTCTTTCACCTAGTGTTGTGCTTTCAAAATTCTTCCATCTTGTAGTGTGCATCAATACTTTATTCCTTTTTATTGCCAAATAATATTGCATTATATGAATATGTCAAATTCTATTTACCTATTTATCCTTTGATGGATATCCAGATTGTTTCCACTCTTTTGTTCTTATTAATAATGGTATTATTAGTATCTGTGTAAAAGTTTTTCTGTGGTTGTATCTTTTCATTTCTCTTGGGTACGTACCCAAGAGCAGAATTTCAGGGTGGCATAGAAGCAATATGTATAGACAGCATTTTGGGGAACAGCCAAATTATTTTCCAAAGTGCCTGCACCATTTTACATTCTTATCAGAATGCATGGGTGTTCTACCTACTCTATATCCTCTCTAATGCTTATTGTCTATTTTTTATTATAGACATCATAGTGTGTATGAAGTGATATCTCATTGTGGTTCAAATTGAGTTTCCATTGCTCACTTTTCAACAGCATCATTTATTTCTTTGTTACTGAGTTGTACAGGTTCTTAATATATTCTGAACATGAGTCCTTTATCAAATACTTGATTTTCAAATAATTACTCCTATTCTGTGGGTTATCTTTTCATTTTCTTAATGGAATCATTTGCAGCACAAAAGATTTTATTTTGTTGAATTCCAATTTGTCATTTTTGGTCACTTGTGCTTTAGTGTTTTATCAAAGAAGATTTAGTTCATGGTCACAAAGATTTACTCCTATATTTCTATCTTAAAGTTTTATAGCTTTTACTGTTATATTTAGATCTATGATCCATTTTTAAATCAATTTCTACTTACACTGTAAAAAAAGTTCAAATTAATTTTTTTGCATGTGAATATCCAATTAATCCAACACCATTTGTTGAAAACACTATTCTTTCCCGAATTAAATTGTCTTGCTGGCATCACCAGAATATTCTAAAATCACTGTTGATTGATGATTGATGAGTTTTTATGACTTTCTGTTAAACAAAAATTTCATTCTTTGTGAGAGAATTCACATTACATTTCATGAGAAAATTACCACATAACTCTTTGTTACACTTCAGCTTTCACACACATTTGTCAGTATTAAGAGTGTTGGAATTGAAAAGGCTCAATTTGAAAAACATATGTCTTTGATTTTTCTCTATCCATTATAAAATTGTGATAACATTTTGTCAGCTGATGTTGATGATTTAACAGTTTTTTACATTCTTGTTATTTAGGTACACAGGAATTAAGAATAGGAGAAAAATAGGTCTTAGAGAGGAAAAATGAATTATTGAAGAATTTTATCTTTATCATTATAATCATAGCTATCATTTATTGAGCATTACTCTGAACACTATATATTATCTGATTTAATCCTTAAAGCAATCTACTTTACAGATTGGGAAACTAAGACGAGGAAGATTAATATCCCCAAAGTCATGCTATTTATAAATAGTAGAACTGGGATTCAAAGCCAGATCTACCCAAATCTAAAGTTCTAAGACAGCCCACTGCCCATTCCTAAAATAGTTCCCAGCCTCAGAGAGGGTTCATCGTGAAATTCTATAAAATGGCATCACATGTTTGGAGAACAAATATATGTATATGTCCAGATAAAAAACAATTATTTTCCTCAGATCAAGGAAGGCCAGTTAGCAAATTCATTATTTGCTGAATATACTTCAAACCAGTACACTTCTTCCTCATGCAAAGATTCTTCCTTATCACTGTTGTCAGAGGTAATAAATGATGAGAAGCTGTAGCTCATATTGTAAGTCTGTTTGCTTCTATCAAGTCTTAGATTTCACACCAATCTCAGTCAACAATTTTTGCCTATGGGACCAACTTCTGATCGAGAAAGAAAGTGTGGTTTGGAAAAACTCTCATTTTACCTCTGGAAGGAAATGAAGCAACATTCCCACTGGTATTGCATGTTCAACTCTCTGGAGCAATCCTAGAATCAGATGTTAATCAAAGAGCCTCCAAATACATAATCAGTTTTTTTAAAGTTGAAAATGAAAAAGGATGTGACAAATATAGAAGGCAATTTGGGTAAATTTATTGACCAAAAGAAAGAAGCACTCGTATTGACTGTGTGTATACCCCAGATTTAAAAACACAGATTTAAAGGCTTAGTGCTTAGCTGTAAGGCATCTCATTGCTCAGCATATGGCATAATGAAGGTTTTATTTGAGGGAGAAGAGTAAAAGCATGTGTTTTGAAAGAGTTGGCTTGAAGTCTCCATTCAACAATTCCTAAAATGCTAACCTTGGAGAAATTATGAAACCCCAAATTTCAGTTTCTTTGTCTATAGGAAGAAGATGCTATTAACTGTTAAATAGATAGTCTGATCAGGGGCCTGGCTTTGTACTTACTTAAACCAAGGATCAAATCCTATTGGGTAAATAGCTAGCCTCTCTGAACCTCAGTTTTTTCTTTAACAAATGGAGTTGTTAATACAAATTTGTGAAGATTAAGATAACATGTATAATGCACATGAAATTAAAGTTGGCTCATATTGCATGCTAAACAATACTTGCACTATTTTTTGTTTATTATTATTACTACTTTGATAACTCTTCCCACTACACAAAATACCTAGTACAATGCCTGTCATGAAGCAGGTATTCAGTATATATTACTTTTTACCCCACTTTATAGTTTGAAAGAACGTTCATAATTTTAAATATTATCCTTCCCTCCTATGGACAGGCATTTCCTCTTTGTCCATTATGTAAATGTAGAAAACTTATGGTTCATGACTTGTGGGTGTAGCTGTGTTATTTCTTTCTCCTTGACAGTTATCTTCAGAGTTCTAGTTTAATTCATCCAAGTACATTGCAGAAAGCATGCCTGTCTCACATCAGTGATTCACAGAGCTGCTCCACCCAGAAGTAAAGAAGCTGAGGCATAGGCCTGCCAGTGCCCTTTCTCCTACATGGAAAATATGTAATTCCAATTAAGAATCTCCATGGAATACACTGACCCCAAAGGCAGGGACTATTTTTAACAAAGAAGTTGGCCCCTAAAACTTTCTTTGCCAGCTGATTTTACTGCACCCTCACTCCTCTTGTCTGGCTCCGCATGCTCTTTTGCAACTGGAAGTGAGATCCAGACTCAAAGAAATGCCTGGCTGGCAAACAGGCAGGACACATTTTAAAAAAGTAAGTATCTGAAATTAAGATTTCAACCTGCTGTCTCCACAGCAGTTTCTCCCACCTTTTACTTTCTTCCCTGAAATGAAGTTGGAAATACAGAAAGTTCTTTTGAAAATAAGAGGTAAAAAATGAAGCACTTCCTTGCTTCTGAAGAAAAGCCCCAACCAGTGCTTCTTAATGTCCTTGTATAAGTCAAAAGGAACTCACAAAGGGAAACGCAGATCATTTACTAGGCTAAAAATGACTTCCATGGAAGATGCTATAGGTTGGAAGAAGCATGAAGGTCAACTACTCTAGCTACCAACTAGCTACCTTTGAGACACCAATGATTATTTAGCTCAGAGCCTTGCCAGTGCAAACTCCCTACACAACCACTGGACAACATGCCTCCATACAGTATCACAGTTCCTGGAGAAAGGGATTTTTGTTCCTTTTGCTTTCCTTCACTTTTGGAAATGTCACAATGGATTTCTATGATGAGTTATCTAGAAACAGAGATGATTCTATGTGATTCTTAGAATCCCATGCCCCATTCCCTATTTGACCCATTGCACCCATTATCTAGGCTAACCACACAGCTTCTAGAAACTCATATGTGATATAGGGACCACCTCCACCTGCAATCTCACTTTTGACTCATTATCCGCAGATCCAAAATGAATGCAGAGACTCCCTGTTCAGTGACAGAACTAACGAGATCCACCAATCAAATTCATTCATTTTTAGTTAAAGAACTGAGTAGAGTCTTGGGGAAATAAAGCAATTAATCCACAGTCATCCAAGCAGCTTGTGGCAACACGGGGACTAGAAATTAAGATCTTTCTTCATCATTCCAGACTGACCCTCCTGTCACTAAGCAGCGGGAATTTACTGAGTAGCAGCTTACCTGGGCATATTCTTCCTCTACAAGATTATAAATGGTCTATTATCAAATGAACTGCAATTGTTCAATTGTTAGTGACAATTTAGGCATATTAAAATATGAAAATTTGTGCCCAAAGGCACAACTGTTTCTAGGCAGACGACACATACATCTATGCCAAAATTCTCCCTCTTGACTGAGACTCACATCATATTTTACATACAAGATAATATTCCTCAACACTCAAGCAGTGTGAATTCTATGAGTATCTCATATATGCTCAGCACTCTTCTGGGTCATGCAGAGATTAGAGGAAAATATTACTGATACAGATTTAGAAGACTGAAGATGCCTGTGGAGGAACTTTGGAAAGAAGGAGTCCAAAGGCTATGGTGCCCAAGACGTGCTGGATCCTGCAGTGTCAATGGCTGCCGGTGTGCAAGTTGGGAGCAGGGCAATCCCAATGCAGATAATGTTCTATCCCACTTGACCAGGTCAGGGGCAACTCTCAGTGTTTCAAGATGAAATGTGCTTTACTCTGTTTAAATCAAGACTCTGTGTGTGGGTTTAATTTGTACAAAAGGAGTCCAGGGGCAAAGTCATTTGCAATCAGAGAGCTAACCCCATGAGATACTACTTTCTTTGTCAGCAGAATAATAGCTAAAATATAAGGATGATTACGACTTTTAGTCTGTGAGCTTTCCTTGTGATGAAGATCTTTTTCATGTGTATTTTATATCTAAATGGAATGATGAGTAACCTCAAAAAAACACTGCCTCTAGAACTAGGCCCTTCTTGGTTCTGTAGAGTGATTCATGATCCAAGGCTTGAAAGGAATTTTTATTTAATTGTAAAAAGAAAAGCATACTTTGAAATGATTCAAAGTTTGTCAAACTTCTTGTCTTAAATGAAGTGTTGTCTTCCAATCCTAGATTTTAGAATGTTATAAATTTATGTACATTTGAATTTTATAAAACACTTTGAGTCCCCTGCTTAGAGAGGAAGGGAAGGCAGATGTCCTTATCTTTATGTTGTAGATGAAGAAATTAAGCTTCAGAGATGTTAGGTGACATGCCCAAGGTAATATAGCTAACAAGTGGCAGAGTTAGGTAAAAGAAGTCTTCAGTGGTTTCATTCAATGCTTTTTCTGTCACACTCTAATGGCCTAGTGTTAGAAGAAAGAGGAAAATAAATAAAATAAAAGCAAGTGTTAGGACCGATGGTTACTTACTAAGGTTAACCAGCTTCTCCAAAAGTAAAACAGTTGGAAATGAAAATCTACTCTATTTTTATATGTTTTAAAGCCCTCACCACTGTTATATAAAATGAAAAATTAATGAACATCTGTAAACAATTTCTTAGCCCAGCTCTCTAGAGCCACAATTTAAAGTTAGTTATTTTCTATATTAATAGCTGCTCCCAAAGATGTTTCCTTTTAAATTAATGCAGACACCAGGTAATTTGGAAGAGACCAAATAGACCAGGAGGAGCAACTCAACGTGTTCACTCAGCAGCCCTCTAATTTGAAAAGAGCGCTTCGGGAGCAGTTACTGCCATTGAGACCTTGTCTGCCATCGTTAGATGCACACGAGCTACTCCTTAGGAATAACATCCCCTATTTCTTAACCCTTGGAAAAATGTGTGGGCTCCTAGTAAATGTAGAATAGAATTCCATTATCACAATACTCCCACTGAGTTTCTATTCCACTGCTTATTTTTCAAACATTTTCCTTAAACATGACTACTTACTACACAACTGATAGTAGGATGACGCATTCTGCTCACCAAATAGCAGTGATCATCAACACGGTGATTTCAGATGAAGAATGGAAATGTCCTAAGCCTGAGAGCCAACATTAATACTCAGAAATGTCCTCAAGATTCTGCAAACTCTCAAGTCATGTCTTTATCCTGAGGAGCTGAGGCTGCAACCTGCCCTCCTTTAACCTTTAGCCTGACCTCCCTCAGGAAAGAAAGCCTCCTAAATGTTCCCAGGTTTATTGCTCCCCTCCTCTTCTGATGCAAGGCATAATTATTTCTTTGAACAGGAAACACAGGAAATGTGTGGGTATCTTTTATGATACTGCTATTGAAGTTATTCTAATGAATTAACCTCAATTAAAATGGAATTCCTTAAGTGAAGTATTTTATGTTAAATTCAGGTCAGACCTACCCCTTTCCTGTACATCTGTAAGTTTGCTTTTGAACCACAACATTATGGTGACTCAATAGACTAGCTGTAGAATTAATAGGCTCCACACATTACCAGAAATAAATGTACCACATATATATATAATGTACACACGTTATTTTATACACTTTAGTTATATACTAATACACACATAATATACATGTGTTCTTTTATACACATCAGTTAAATACTAATACACAATATGCATTTTAACATATACATAGAAAAATGCAAACTAAAAGATGACATAGCTATAAATAGGTATTGTGTTTTTTCCTGTAGTTTAATGGGTAATATTACATCCTTCTTTAACCAAAGTTTTAAAGTTCTCTTATGAGGCCACTGGAGTACCATCATGTTCTAGCTACCATTTTCTCTCTGGTGGCTCTGTTGCAATATGGTAGGGAATTTCACTGCCCTCTGAGTTTTTATACACTTGTTTTTTTTTTTAATATAGTTTATTGATTATGCTATTACAGTTGTCCTGTTTCCCCCGCTTTATTCCCCTCCACCCTGCAAACCCCCTCTCACCCACATTCCCTCACTTTAGTTCATGTCTATAGGTCATACATATAAGTTCTTTGGCTTCTACATTTCCTATCCTATTCTTAACCTCCCCCTGTCTATTTTATACCTACCATTTATGCTACTTATTCTCTGTACCTTTTCCCCCTCTCTCCCACTCCCACTCCCCCATTGAAAACCCTGCATGTGATCTCCATATCTCTGATTCTGTTCCTGTTCTAATTGTTTGCTTAGTTTGTAATTTTTTTTTTAGGTTCGGTTGTTAATAGCTGTGAGTTTGTTGTCATTTTACTGGTCATATTTTTTATCTTCTTTTTCTTAGGTAAATCCCTTTTACATTTCATATAATAAGGGCTTGGTGATGATGAACTCCTTGAACTTGACCTTATCTGGGAAGTTCTGTATCTCCCCTTCCATTCTAAAGGATAGCTTTGATGGATAGAGCAGTCTTGGATGTAGGTCCTTGCCTTTCATGACTTAGAATACTTCTTTCCAGGCCCTTGTTGCCTGCAAAGTTCCTTTTGAGAAATCAGCTGACAGTCTTATGGGAACTCCTTTGTAAGTGACTGTTTCCTTTTCTCTTGCAGCTTTTAAGATTCTCTCCTTATCTTTCATCTTGGCTAATGTCATTATGATGTGCCTTGGTGTGTTCCTCCTTGGGTCCACCTTCTTTGGGACTCTCTGAGATTCCTGGACTTCCTGGAAGTCTATTTTCCTTGCCAGATTGGGGAAGTTCTCCATTATTTCTTCAAATGAGTTTTCAATTTCTGGCTCTTCCTCTTTTCCTTGTAGCACCCCTATGATTCAGATATTGGAACATTTAAAGTTGTCCTGGACATTCCTAAGCCTCTCATTTTTTTGAATTCTTGTTTCTTCATTCTGTTCTGGCTCAATGTTTCTTTCTTCCTTCCGGTCCACACCATTGATTTGAGTCCTGGTTTCCTTCCTTTCACTGTTGGTTCCCAGTACATTTTCCATTATTTCACTTAGCATAGCCTTCATTTTTCCCTCTAATTTGCAACCATATTCAACCAATTCTGTGAGCATCCTGATTACTAGTGTATTGAACGGTTCATCTGATATATTGGCTATCTCTTCATTACTTAGTTGTATTTTTTTTCTGGAGCTTTGATCTGTTCTTTCATTTGGGCATTTTTTTTTTGGTCTAGGTGTACCTGTTACTTAGTAAGGGGCAGAGCCTTAGGTGACCACCAGGGCAGGGCAAATCACGTTGCTGTGTTGTGATGCTGTATGTGTGGGAGGGGTCTAAGAGGAAACAGTGGTGCTTGCTTTGCTCCCTGACAGTTTTCAGTTATTTCCTCCTCTACCCACAATCTAACTGGGCCCTTCTGGTGCTGATTCCCAGGTGGGTGGGCTTGTGCATATTCTAGAACCCTGTGGGTCTCTCCAACAAACTCTCCTGTGAGGATGGGAGTTTCTCCCACTGCCGCTTCAACCCAAACAAGTGTTTACAGTCAGAGGTTTTGAGGCTTTATTTCCCCACACTGGAACCCTGGGTTGCATGGTCTGTCTTGCTCCCTTATTGTTTCTCCTGGTTGATCTGCACGAGAATGTCAGACTGCCCACTCCACCAGCCACTGCCTTCCTGGGTCCACCAGCCACTGCCCAAGCCTCTCTACCCTGCTGCCCATCTCCGCCCCTCCTATTGGTCTGGATGAACGTTTCTTCTTTAACTCCTTGGTTGTCAGACTTCCATATAATTTGATTTTCTGCCAGTTCTGGCTATGTTTTGTTTTTAAATTTGTTGTTGTTCAAGGAGACACAGTGTGTCTACCTGTGCCTCCACCTTGGCCAGAAGTCCACATCCCCATTCCTACATGCCTGCTACTTGGCTAGTGAAGTGAGCAAGGCACATGGATGGTGACAGAGCCTCATGTTTCTAAATACCTGGAGTATCAGACAAAGAACTGTGGGATGGATACCCACCTGTATCTTGCCCTCAAACATATGTTTGAAAAGAATGACTATAAGTCTTGATTAAATTGCACTTTGAACCACATAAAATAGAAGAGGAGACAAAATAGAGTACTTCCCAACATTCCTTAGATTTATGAACTTGAGATTTTAGTGGAATCTTAGAAGTAATTTTACAGGGGTTTTCACTGAGTCCTAGAGAGGTGACATAACATGCCGAAGTTAACATAGCCAGTCCCAGTGAGTGGGTGGCAGATCTGATGTTCAAATCCCTTTGTGCTCATTCTCACTCTAGTATAATTTATATTTTAAGGTGGAGAAGTCTTGGATTCCTGAGGCACAAACAACCCCACATCTTATGCCTCCTTAAGTTCTTGTCCTCTTTGTGCCTTTCTTCAAGGAAAACATTGTAATAAAATTTCATATGTGGACTCTTTTTCTGATTGAATATACTTTCTTATTTTATTATAAAATAAAATAAAGATACAGAAAAGCACACAAAACACATTTTTGGGTTTGTTTTTCCAAGAGGGAGTTGGGAGCATTCTTGCCTGTCTCTCAGCAGATTAGGTGAACTTGCTCTTCTGTGCTCTGCTTCTCTCCCCACTCTGCTTTCCCAACCGATTCTTTAGTCTAGAAGCTAGCTCAGAGGATCACCCTCAAACCCCTCCCTCCTCACCCACCTATCATGACTCTGGATAGGTTGCTGCAAAGTTCTCAGCCCGAGCTATTTCTTTGCTGACATTAGCTCATTTTCTATTTTTTGAAAAATTGTTACTGTTACCCCTTGTCTCTTTGCTCTACTTTCTGGAAGATTTCTTTAACTTTATCTTTCACCTTGACTATAAATTTTTCAAATGTTAGCTACTTTATTTTCCAAGCATTACTTAACATTTGCTAATTGTTTCTCTTTTACAGCATCCTGTCTTTATTTTATGACTGCAGCATTTTCTCTTTTTGTCTCATACTAAGAGCAAACGTATTTCAAGTTTTCCTCTATTCTTTATAGTTTGTCATTTTCCACTGTGATCTTTCTTCTTGGTGTTTGTCTTGGTCTCTCTCTTTCAGGCAGGAGGTTTGTTCAGTGTCTGATACCTTGGTTGTGGGTCCTATTTGACACAGGGGCACTGAAAAAGGCTTGAGTGAGAGTTTATGAAGAGATAACTAACTGTTCTGACTGGTGAGCTTCACTGTCAGGTGATCAGGGGACTGATCAAACAAATGACAAATGGCATTATCTATAGACTGCCTCTCTAAGGTCTTTCTGGTTCCTCAGAAAGGAATCAACCAATTTAACTGACTGCCAATGTTCTAGAAGCAGGTCTAGGCAAGGAGCCTGAGAATTCTACCATTTGACATGTGGAGTTTTACTTTATCCTATTTTGAGTCATTCTCTCCCTGACAATCCTTCACTCCACCTGGTACTTTGAGTCCTGAGTTCATCCAGAGAGAATACCTCAGATTTTCTGTGGGCAGGGTGTGTTTGGTGGTGGTGATGGGGAGGGGTGTTGTAGATAGAGAAAGAATAGGATAGCCATCTTGTAAGACATCAGAGAAGTCCTCTACTCTTTCAACCACCCCCCTGCTTTGGTCTTGTCCCCTCTTCTGCACCATCCCCTTCCTGGTACCTGGTGTTTCCAAGAGCGTACTGTCATGGGTTCTGCAGAGTTGAATCATCTGGCTGCTTATTGGCAGGTCCCTTGGCAGGCACTTGAATCATAATTCTCAATCTGTCACCACTTCTCCTTCCCTTCCTCTTCCTTAATATTTGTTAAAACTTCCCATTCATTACTGTTTCCTCCCATTTTCCATGACCATATGGTTAATGCTTTTTTCAGTTTTAAAAAAGAAAGGAGATAAATGGGTGTGCTTAATTTGCTATTTTCAGTCTAATACCAATAATCTTCATTTGCCTTCTCAACATGAGCCACTATCTCCATAAAGTACCTTCAGTTATATGGTCAATTGCTCATGGTTGATTAAAATTTTTAAATAAAACTATATTTAAGTCAAAATATAAAGAAATTTTTATGTGCTGGTAAACCGTTTAAAAGACTGGAAATTTATTACTTACTCCAATAGCAATGATTTAAAACTGGTGAAGACATTGATCAATAACATTTATATGAGATTTGTTTTGCCACTTTTTGACATAAGGAAGCTGTGTAATACAGATAATCATTTCAAGTTATAGTATTTTAGATTAAGTCTTCATTTTAGAGAATTTTTCTGAAATAATTCCTTTGAAGTTTTCACAACTTCATCTCAGAATTATAACCATAACTTTCCTCTTTAAAAGCATCTGCTAGGTTTAGTTAGCTAAAACTTTATCCCAGACTCCTTGCTCATGTGGAAAATCCCCATGTCCTTACACATGAAAGAGCTATTGGTGACCTTTAATTCCAAGGTTGATTTTGACTCTATAAGCCTTTGTCATGTCCGTAAGTAGGTGAGGGTCAGTTCCAGTACATACAATTAGGTAGGAAACCTATTTATTACTTTCTGCAAGGACTCTAATATTTTTTATATATAATCAGAGCAAAGGGCCTTGTTATTCTGCATGAATCTCTTTGTATTTTTCTCCTGGGTACTTATGTCTTTCTTCACACACTTAAGGGCAAGCACAACTTGCAGGCAATCTGTACTCTAAGGTATTTTCAGGCTTCCTAAACTAACGGCACTGCACATGGCCTGGAACTTGTTATTACTTGTCATTTCTTGGGTTTGCTCATGAAAGTTCCAGTTAAAATGCAAATAGACCAGTAACATTTTCAGTTACTGCTATCTTGAGATAGTTAACATGACTGACTTCAACAAGGTCTTAAGAGACTGGGATTGGTAAACTTCAGTGGGAACAAACCAAAGAAAATGACAATGCCTGAAGCATTATCCAGAACTGCAGAGGTGAGTGGTAGAGAATAAGTAGGAATCTCATAAAACAGAGAATAGTAGTGAGCAGTACTTCTAGAATATTTCACAAAGACACCAGATGAAATCTGGTGGAGATTCTGTAATAACAACAGAATTTTCAAAATGTTTTTATATCTATTATCTCCTTTCCTTTACTCCCAATAATCCTATGATTCCTATGAAGTAGGAAAACAAGTTATAATTACAAAGAAGGAAATTGGGTACTAGAAAATAGTATGACCATTCCCAAGATCACACAGTTGATAATAAACAGTGGAGCCAGCAACAGGGCACATGTTTCCTGACTCTAGGCTGGAGCTCTTCACTAGCATTTTTTAAAAAGTTTCCCTTAAGTACGAACTCTGAACACCAGTATACATGCTGGAAGAGAGAAATCACCAACAAAGGAACCACCAACAGATAATAAAGGAAGATGGTGAAAGAGTCGAGGACTAATCTGGAATTACAACTAAACAGTGGAGAAATTACCTAGAACAAACAACTGAATAATAGCGAGAGAGAAGCCTCAAAAGCTCATACAGACAGAAGAATCAGCTTCAACACAACCTGTCTGTACCTGCACAACACCATACAAGATGTGGTGGGCTGAGTTACCCTCCGTTAACCAACTGGAAGGAAGGACTCACCAAAAAAAGACCCAACAACAATTAAAACCCAAATACATCCAGAGAGCCAACATAAACAACAGTCCAAGAGCAGCAAGTTCAGGGAATCAAGGACACTTCATCATTGAACCTCATAGGTCTTTTACCATGGAATTTCATACCACAAACTCAGGGAGTCAGAACAGATCAATTTAAGAAGCAGAGCCTAACAAGAGAATCTCACAAACAATGGGAAGACAAAGAAATAAACCCCAAATGAAAGAAAAAGAGGAAGCCTCAGAAAGAGTGCTAAGTGAAATAGAAGCAAGTCAACTATCAGATATTGAGTTCAAAGCAATGGTTATAAGGAAGCTCAATGAGCTTACAGAGAATTACCAAAAACTACAGGGAAGCTACAAGGAACTCTCTGAAAACTATATCAGCACGAAAAAGGAAATAGACACTCTCAGCAAGGGCCCAGAGGAAATGAAGAATATAATTTCTGAACTGAAGAAGACAGTAGAAAGAGTCAAAAGTAGGCTAGATGAAGCAGAGGATCAAATCAGCAAGCTGGAGGACAAGGTAGAAAAAAAAAAACCAGAAAGAGCAAGAGAAGGCAAAAAGACTCAGAAAGAACAAAGAGGTGTTAAGGGGTCAGCAGGACAGCATGAAACATAACAATATCCATATAATAAGGATACCAGAAGGAGGAAAAGAAGGGCAAGGGATAGAAAACCTATTTGAAAAAATAATTATGAAAAACTTTCCTAATTTGATGAGAGGAAAAGTCACACAAATCCAGGAAACACAGAGTGTCCCAATCAAGAGGAAGCTAAAGAAGCTCACTTCAAGACATATTATAATTAAAATGTCAAAATTCCAAGTGAAAGAGAGAACCTTAAAGGCATCAAGGGAGAAACAGGAAGTAACATACAAGGGAGCCCCAATAAGGCTAGCAGCTGACTTCTCAATGGGAATCACTCCAAGCCAGAAGGGACTGGCAAGGAATATTCCAAATAATGAAAAACAAAGGCATTCAACCAAGGCTACTCTATTCAGCAAGGCTCTCAATTAAAATGGAAGGACAAATAAGGAGTTTCTCAGACAAAAGAAGCCTCAAAGAATACACTTCCTCCAAACCAACCCTGCAAGAAATGCTAAAGGGTCTGCTTTAACATAAGGAAAAAAAGATTGAGAGAGAAAGAAACACAGCTACAAAGGAAGTAATATGGCAATAAATAAGTACCTATCAATAATAACCTTAAATGTAAATGGATTAAATGCTCCAATCAAAAGACATAGAATAGCTGAATGGATAAAAAAACATGACCTACACATATGCTGCCTACAAGAGACATACCTCAGAACAAAAGACTTACACAGGCTGAAGGTGAAGGGCTGGAAACAAATATTCCAAGCAAATTGACAGGGAAAAAAAGCTGGGGTAGCAATACTCATGTCAGACAAAACAGACTTCAAAACAAGGGCCATAAAGTGAGACCCAGAAGGCCACTTCATGATACTCAAGGGAAGAATCCATTAACAAGACATAAACATTGTAAATACATATGTACCCAACATAGGAGCACTCAAATACATAAGGAAAATTTTGGAGGACTTCAAGAAAGATATTGACAGCAACACAATTATAATAGGGGATTTTAACACCCCACTGTCAAAAATGGATAGATCTTCCAAACAAAATATCAACAAAGATATTGTGGCTCTGAACAATGTCCTAGATGAAATGGACTTAACTGATATATATAGAGCCTTTCATTGCAAAGAAGCAAAATATGCATTCTTTTCAAATGCACATGAAACATTTTCATAGACTACGTGATAAGACACAAAACAAGCCTCAACAGATTCAAAAAAATTGAAATCATATCAAGCATTTTTCTGACCACAAGGGACTGAAACTAGAAACCAACCTCAAGGAAAAAACTCAAAAACACTCAAACTCATGATGATTGTATAGCATGCTATTAAACAATGAGTGGGTGAAGAGTGTGATCAAGGAAGAGATCAAAAAGTTTCTAGAAACAAATGAAAATGAACTCACAACAATCCAAACCTTATGGGACACAGTGAAGGCAGTCCTGAGAGGGAAGTTCATAGAGATACAGGCCTACCTAAAAAAGATAGAAACATTTCAAATGAACAATCTAACTCTACACCTACAAGAACTGGAGGAACAACAACAAAAACAGCCCAGAGAAAGTAGAAGGAAGGAAATAATCAAGGTCAGAGCAAAATTAAACAACATAGAGAAGAAAAGAACAATTCTAAGGATCAATAAATCCAGGGGCTGGTTCGTTGAAAAGATAAGCAAAATCAACAAGCCTTTATGCAGGCTCATCAAGAAAAAAGAGAGAAGACCCAAATAAACAAAATCAGAAATGAAAGAGGAGAGATTATGGCTGATACCACAGAAATACAAAGAATTGTAAGAAATTACTATGAAGAACTACATGCCAAGAAATTTGAAAACCTAGGTGAAATGGACAAATCTCTAGAAAAATATAATCCCCCAAACTGAATGAAAAAGAAGCAGAAAGCCTAAACATACCAATAACAGCTGATGAAATTGAAGCAGTAATAAAAAAAAAAAAACTCCTGACACACAAAAGGCCTGGACCAGACAGTTTCACAGGAGAATTTCACAAATTATTTAATGAAGAGCTAACTCCTATCCTTCACAGACTATTCCAAAAACTCCTAGATGACAGAAGACTCCTCAACTATTTTTATGAAGCCAGCTTCATCCTAATCCCAAAACCAGATAAAGACATAACAAAGAAAGACACTTTGGAAAAGTATCACTAATGAACATAGATGCTAAAGTCCTCAACAAAATGTTGGCAAACCACATCCAGCAATACATTAGGAAGATCATAGACCATGATCAAGTGGGATTCATCCCAGGGATGCAAGGATGGTACAATATTCATAAATCAATAGACATAATACATCACATAAAAAAAGCAAAGACAAAAATCATATGATCATATCAATAGATGTGGAAAAAGCATTTAATAAGATACAGCACACATTTATGATAAAAAATACTCAGCAAAGTGAGAATAGAGGGAGCATTCCTCAACATGATAAAAACCATATACAAGAGTCCTATAGCCAACATCATACTCAATGGGCAAAAACTAAAATCCTTCCCACTAAGATCAGAAACAAGACAAGAATGTCAGCTTTCACCACTCCTATTCAACATAGTATTGGAAGTCCTAGCCACAGCAATCAGACAAGAA
>PVKM010002815.1:0-61842 GCA_004027735.1 Carollia perspicillata
CAGGAGAACCCAACAGTTAGGGATGTTATAAGTGGAGTGCAGAATCCTAATACAACCAGTGTTTCTACCATCTTCATTCTCCAAACCCTCTGTATAAGCAGCTTCAGGTTTGTGGGGCCTAAGTAACTCTACTGACACTGCTCGGTGGGCGGTGGTGAAGGTGGCAGGTTGCAGAGTGAGGCAGTCAAGCTTGGGAAGTTGGGACATGGTTGTCTTCCTTTCCCAGGGAAATCGGTGGAGTGTTTTCCGGCGGAGGACACGGTACAGAAACTTTCCCCGTCCCCTGTCACTCCTCCATGCAGGTGATGCCATCGGACATCGGTTCTTATTCCAGTCTAATTCAGACTTGCAGAAGTGAAGTTTCTGTTGTAATAACTAAGTTAATCGTGTTTAGGGATATGTCATCCTTCACAATGCATAGGTTTGCATACATGTGAAAATTCTACATTCTAGCTCTATATTTCTCAGAGCACTGAGAGAACATTAATCAACCATAACAATTCTCACCGATAGTTATTGTGCACCATACTACTAAGCACCATTTAAATAGCTTATATTCTAGTAGGCAAAACAGACACATTTAATAGGAAAAGTAAAATGTAATGTTATAGATGTTATCATGGGATCTCTATAGGATCCTTTGGAGGATGTCTCTTACCTTATTTGGATAAGGAATGCACTGTTCAAAGATTAGGGGCTTACCCCAAACAATGTAATTTCAAAGCTAAGACCTGGAGATCTGAAGCAAGAACGCCATTGGTAAAATGGATAATCCCAAGCATAAGGTCTATGAGCAAAAGAGATCATTTTGAGTAATTATAATATATCCGGGTGGCAGGAACCTAATAGATGTGTTTGAAGGTATATGCAAGGCCTGTGTGTTATGTAAAAATTTTTTAATATTAACTAAAAGCAGTGCAGAACCAGGAGTTTAATCTATGAAGTAGCATAATTAGATTTGTACTTTCACAAGACCATTTGCCTTATGGAGATAATATATGTGGGAACAAGACCAGAACAAAAAGACCAGTGAGAGGCTGTTAAAGTAATTCAGAGGACGTAAGGTAGCCTGAATTAAAACAGGGGCCATGGGAAAACAGGAGATTTGATAGGTTGAAAAGAATTTAGAATATGCAGTTGGAAAGTGAGAAAGAATGTTGTTTCAGTATAACGCTCTGGTTTCTGAGTTGCACATAGACAATGGTGGTAGCATGGTAGCAACTTGGAAGGGTGGGACCCTACACAGATTCAGCCTTCTTACATACATGGTTTAAGTTACCTTGGATATCTAAGTGGAGAAGTTATGGTCAGAAGTCGATAAAGAAAGTAATTGAAGAAGTAGAATGGATATCTTCGTACAGGAAAAAGTAGAGCCTAAGCTGGAGCTAGGAGAGGACCCTGAAGAAGAATTCTGAAATTGGAAGGGATGACGAAGGAAGAGGAGCCCTTGAAGGAGCCTAAGGTTAAGACAAAAGGTCAGAGAAAAACATGGAGAATATCATGAAACAAAAGCCAAAGGAAATAAGCCTTATAAGAAGGAAGGAGTGGACAATGGTATATAATATTATAGAGGAATCAGTAGAGAAGAACTTCAAACAGTTCCAAAATTTTAGCACTATTAGTGATCTTTGTGTGAACAGTTCCAGTGAAATGAATGGGAAGGAAGCCATATTGCAGTGAACTTAAGCATGAAGGCCAGCAAGCCAACAGAGATAGGGCTTTGTCCCTATTTCAGGAAGTTTATCTGATTAGGGAGAAGAGAGAACAGTAGCAAAAATAAAGCCATTTTTGAGAGGTACTGAAAATGCAGAAGAAAATAAAATACTGATAGCAAGAAATCCTAAATTATGTGGAATGCTTGGGATTCAGGAGCATAGTTGAGAGCACTGGTTTTAGGAGAAGGGGTGCTTCTTCTACTGTGATAGGTGAGAAAGGTCCTTTGCATATATGTCATCACACACAGGCTTACTCATTCCTGTTCAGAAAGTAAGCCTGAATAAAACGGGGGCAGTAGGCAAGGAAAGGAGGAGCCGGATAATATCGTGATACCCAGCAGGTGAACCAGACCAATTTCTTATTAGGTGTTGGTACTTAAGGAACAAGGAATCAAGGTTGACTCTGGAATATCTGGTCTGGATGCCTTGCGAATTCAGGGAAAAATAGACATAATGGGATGATAATGGCAAAAACAAGTTGTAATTTTGAAGTTCAGCTGGATATGACAACACAGATAAGATACAGTTGGCGATACCCAGTCTTCTAGGCTGCCAACCCGTAAGGTAGCATACAATGTCTGTCTAGTTCAGTACCCTCAGAAGCCGGCACAGTGCCAGGCATCAAGTAGAGGGTGTGGGCTCTTAGGCACTTGTAGAATGAGGAGCAACACCATCTAAAGGAGTCTCTAAAGAGTCTCAAAGGAGCACTCAGAAGTCCGCTGTTCCAAAGCTCTGGAGAGAAGCGTTTTCAAGACAAAGGAAATTGGTCCGAGTAGTTGAATTCAGCAAAGAGGTCAATGAAGATGAGGAACAAATGTGTTTGTTAAAGAAGACAATTTAAGGCATTCTTAGTAAAGACAATTTCAATTTCACAAAGTAAGATTGCAATAAATTAAAGAAGCAATGGAAAGTAAAGAAATAGAGACTGAGAGTAGACTTCTTTTAAAAATCACCAACATCTTTTAGTTTGAAAATCAAAATATTAGGAGATTATAGAATTTGTCTCAGAAATTTTATATCTCATTTGATATGAGTTTACTGAATTTGGAGATACAATCCTATAAATTATAAGGGGAAATGGCTTGTAGTTTAGAAAATATTTTGCAAATAGATAAATGTGTTTTCCTAGAGAAAAAGAATCCCCTTTTGAAAGCAGAGTAGAAACTAAAACCGAATAATGGGCAGGAGTAAATATTTGCACCAATGATACAGATAAAGAATCACTGCAAGTCAACTGAAAGCAAAAATGAAAATATTAAGATCCTGCAAAAAATTGAGAACAAGAAATATATTTTATACTCTATGACCTACAAATAATCTTATGAGATAACATAAAATCTCACTAGCCATAAAGCATATAAATTAAGATCATATTGTATAATATTTTTGTCAAATTATCAACAGCTTTAAATATGTAATATCCTAGTGTTGACCAGGGGCTCAGTAGAGTGAGAAACTTCATAGAAAACGTGGTAAATTGATGAAAGCTTTTAAAACTACTGAACAAGGTAGATTATATCAAGTTCCTCAAAATATTTATAGTTTTAGACATGTTATTTTTAATTCCACCTGAACAAATAAATTAATTAAATGGGTTAATTACAAACGTATGTAATAGATTTATACATCACAGTGTAAAACCACTAACAGTATGTTTAGGATGAGATTTATATTACATGGAATTCATTTGTTATAGTACTAACTGAAAATTACAGTACTAACTGAAAATTGTAAACAAAAAAACAAAGCGAAACAATTCTGTGGGAAAAAAACTGCAAGAGAATCCCTTAAAAATGTTATCCAGGGGTTGTCTTTGGATATTGAGATTTTGGGGGGATTTTCTTTTTCCTTTTTTTCCTTTTTCCTTTTCTTTTTTTCCTAAATTGTCTGTAGTGATGTTCTATTGTTTTTGTAATAAAAAGTTTAACAATTAGTTTAAGTAAAATCACACAAACGTGTGTTTAGAAGTAAAAGAGCATATGTAGACAGAAGTAATTAGGGGAGAGCAGGAATCAAAGGAAGACCTTTTAATTTGGTTGGTGATACGAGAAGTCAATGAAGCAAGACCCAGAGGAGTAGGAAAGCACGGTAGCTAAAGGGTTTCACTTTCTGCCGGCAGAGTGAACTGGCTCCTAAACTGGAAGATTTATGGGGCAGCCTGACTACATGCTGATAAGAATTTGTTAAGTAATTAATCCAGGTCACTATTATTTTTCCTACTCCAGATGCAAAAGCAGGACTTCTTCTGCAAGCTTCAGAGAGTACATCTTACTTTTTTCTCTCTCAGTGAGAGAAGTGATGCTGGGATGGTTTCGCCTGCACAGAATCATTTCCTGCAGCATTTGAACTGCAGTGTCTTCAGATGCATCCAGTCAACTCTGTCACTGTGTTTGCTTCGTTTCTCACACTGAGCTCATGGCAGTCTACCGGTCTATGCGTTAGGGTTAAAATGGTTAATATGAATTGAACCCTTACAGTAAAGCCTCTTATCTTTACTTGGGGATAGTTGTCTAAAATCTTGGTTGAGTTAGGGTTTATAGAGTGTTATTATACAGCTGAGGAAAACTTTCCAAAATGAGTACTTTAAAAAGTGAATATCATAGATATATGTCACTATTTGTATTTATTTTAAACATTTTTAAAAGATTTTATTTATTTATTTTCAGAAAGAGGGGAAGAGAGGGAGAAAGAGAGGGGGAAAGAAACATTAATGTGCGAAGAGAAACATCAATCAGTTGTCCCGTTGCCTCTTGAACACTCCCAACTGGGGACCTGGCCTGCAACCCAGGCATGTAGCCCGACCATGAATCAAACCAGTGACTTTCTGGTTCTCAGGCCGTCACTCAGTCCACTGAGCCACACCAACCAGGGCTGTGTTGCTATTTTCAAAAACAGGAAGACACTCATAATTTTTATCTTTAACTAAAAGTACACTTGTTACGAAGGGATTCTCTGCATGAAAAGAATAAGGGCCCAGCTGTGTGCTCTGTTCATTATGGGGGTCACTGAGTCCTCACTATTTTCTGTCACTGCACTGCTGGGTCCAACATCTGGTCTAGTTAACCAAGAAAACAGATAGAAGGCTGGGACTCTGCTCGTGAAGAGACTTAATGCTGTGCAGTAACTGGGTGTAGCAACACCAAATCTTCCCTCTGTTTGAGTCTTTTTTCTAGTTTCTGTGTACCTATAAAACCACTTATCAAAATGGTGCCTGCTCATGGATTCAATGGTCAGCCCTTGTAAGTGAAGTAATTGTTCCTCCAGTATCCCAGACATAGATGGGTTGGCTTCAGCTTAGGATGCAAGGGGTGTGGTTGATTTGGAAACATAAATGTCATTAGAACTAGCATAGAGTTTAGAGAAATAAACATTCTCATTTTTAGCTTTCCAGAGAATTTCCTCCATTATCCATTTAGATTGAAAACTGGAGTTATTTCACTAACTATAACAGCATCTTTTAAGAGAAAAAACCTTGACAGATGTATTCTCCTCACATATTCAGAATGACATGTGCTAAGCGCGTGTGTGTGCATGTGTGAAAGTGTGTGAGCTCCTGCACCAAGTATTCAAAATAAGCTTTGCACCATGCTTCATTTCATTTGTTTTCCAAACAGCTTGCAAATATAAGGTGACTTTCTATGTATGAGGATCTATGGCAAAAGAATAGTTCACAGTAATAAATTGACATTTTAAATAATAGGTTTTAAATTGTAGCATTCTTGCGAATTCAATTACCATGAGTTAGTTTTCAAGAGGTACATTTCTCTGGTGTACTATTTATCACACCTACAACACTAAGTCCCAAAACATTGTGATGGCACCAAAAATGAACCATCCTGAAAAATCAAGTTCATGAAAGAGGGTTATAAAATAACAGGTCTTCAGTGTACCTCTGAAACACATGACATTGATGTAGCAGCAGTGTCTGTAAGTTTTTTAAAAAATACAAATATAGCCCTAGCTGATGTGGCTCATTGGATTGAGCGCTAGCCTGAGCACCAAAAGGTCACCAGTTCAATTCCCAGCAAGTCAGGGCACATGCTTGAGTTGCAGATGGGTCCCCTGTTGGGGGCGTGCGAGAGGCAACCAAATGATGTATCTCTCCCATATTAATGTTTTTCTCCCTCTCTTTTTCCCTCCCTCCCCATCTCTAAAAAATAAATAAATATAATCTTAAAAATAAAAAAAACATAGTATATTTTACATTTTAGTATAAGTGTTGAGTTTTTCTTTTTTAACTATTTTATTTTCTTTTACATATGTTACCTTCTATTTTTACCTCATATAATTTCTCCTTTTCATATTTTCCAGAATATTTTTACTATTATAGTTCCCCCTCCATCTCTGAAACAGCTACTGTGGCATATAAATACATATAATCCTGATAAAAATTGTATTCCTAACTTAAAATATTATATTATCTTACACAAACCAGGTTAGTTTTACATAAAATTAAAATTCTATTTTAAGTATCTTCAATATATTTATAAATTCTGCATATGGATAAAACTGGTATAAGAAAAATTGGACCTTACAATAAGCCTGAAAAGACATCATACTAGGAAGATATTCTTTTATACTAGAATTCTAAGTCTGCCAAAAATAATTCTTTGAATTTGTTAATCATGAAAATAAAAACACTTATAAATTGTTGGTTGCATTAAAACATTTCCCTTGCTTTTTAAAATAAGTGGGTTTGAAACTTCAGCAGAAGTACTCTATACGTAAGTGACTGACATTTTTTCTTACAGATGATTTAACTTCCATGAATTAGTGCTTTATTTTTTCTTTCTTGTGATAAAATTATTACCCTAAACTTAACTCTTTGGACAAAACTGATACCTTTAAATAAAAAATAAACTTTTCTTATTTCTTTTCTAGATAAAGAAGAAGAATTTATCAACAAGGATACTGTGGCACATGAAAAATTAGAAAAGAATAAAGACTATACATGCCAGTGGCTTCCCACACAGGTTGGAGTTCATGAAACAAGTAGTTCCAGAAATATGAAATGGTAAGGTCATTGCCTTTAAATTAGATTTTTGTATTGTAAACATATCTTGAAAATTTAAACGTAGGTTAATTGTGCTAAAACAAACATGACTTTATAGCCAAAGGCCCATATACTACAACAGCAAGCAGGTTATAAAAAAGGCCTCTTATATAGAAGATTGAATCATTCTCTATATTTTTCATTTTAAAATGTTTGAGAGCTCTGTTTCTGTAATGGTTAATAACAGATGAACTACACAAATGATTCTTCCTTATGAAGTAAAATGCATGGTATTTATTAATTGTTTATAAACATTATATATGTGGCAAGTTGTATTTTGTTTTGTGTTATTTTTATCATTTATGTTTGGCAGTTAAAATTATAGTTCACTCCTGATGCTGCCCCCTAACCAGTCATGTAACTAATTTTTAATATCTCAATGCTCAGTTTCCTCTCCTGTATAGTAAGATGATAATATTTTACTATCTATCTCAATGAATACGGATGAGCTCATAATGTTGAAGATAGTAGATTTTTTATTTAGCAACAAACAGGGTCAATTAATTTTAGTTGTTTTAATGTATCTTTTAGTTTGCTAGGGCTGCGGTACCAAAATACCACAGACAGTGTAGCTTAAACAGCAGAGATCTACTTTCTCACAGTCCTGGAGATTACAAATCCTAGACCAAGGAGTCAGCAAGTTTGGTTTCCTTGGAGGTGTCTCCCCTTGGCTTTTAGATGGCCCCCTGCTGAGTGTGTCCTCACGTGATTGCCCCTCATCTGTGTTGTCTGTGTTCCAAGCTCCTCTTCTTATAAGAACACCAGTCATATTGGATTAGGACCCACCTGAATGACCTCATTCTATATGAATTGCATCTTTTAAGACCATATTTCCAAATGCAGTCAAATCCTGAGGTGTGGAGGGTTAGGACTTCAACATAAGAATTTTGAGGGGAAAAAAACAGCCAACAACAATGTAATATAAAGCATATATATGCATAATCACTGAATCAAAGTTTTAAGGAAATAAAAGCCCAGAAATAACATTTTTAATGTGAATTTTTAGGACTTTTACTTTAGCTACATATATCCCCCCAAAAGTAAAAAAAAATGCAATTTTAAGCATTTATTAAATATATAAACTAATATGGAATTTAAATGTAGATGATACTTTGGAAATGTTTTCAGGCCTTGGGGTAATAACTATTTAAATGAGTAACAAACAAATAAAATCCTATGGTTATGAGAGTTAAAACTTAATTTATGTATAAAATGTATAAAAAATCAAACTTTTTAGTAATGTAATATATATGAACTAAAACCTTCATATGTGCTCAATTATATCAATGGAAGGCTTTTAAATCATGGAGAAGAAAGTACAGAATAAAAATAAAATTCAAACATTTTCAAATTTGAATTATGTCCTATTTGGTTGTGAGCAGAGAAAGTAGTAATAAAGCCATCAACATCTGATAATCTTTATTTTGGTAAGTATTCTAATTAATGCAAGTACAATTTATTTTATGTTGGAATCAATCTAGTGTAATTCATAAGATGAAATCCTTAGAACTATAAACAAATGTAATATAACCCATAGCTTACTATCTATATTAACTATATACAGGTGGCCTGGTTCAGAGTTTTTAAAGCTTAGTATAGATAATGTGAAAAATAAAAAAAAAAAAGAATAATTCAGGATACAGTTTAAATAAACTTACACATTTAACAATATCCCTTACTCCTAGTAAATTATATTTAAATATATGACACAGCAAGCAATTCTTTATGGATTTTCTCTTTCAACATATAATATATAAAGGAATAGATAGCAATATTTTAAGAAATAATATTTTCAAGAATGGCAGTGCTTGAATAGCCAAATGTTAATGTTCTAGTTTTAAGCAGAAGTTAATTGTGAACATTAATCTAATATATTAAATGCAATAAAACTACTTTAACAGTAGGAAAATTTACTTTACTCATAAGACAAGATATGTACGCAAATGTAAATATTTATATTTTTATAATTTATTAGTTATCATTCTTGTTTTTTTCAAATTTTGTTTATGTGTTTATGTTTGGCAAAGAAGAGAAGCATTTAAGTTTTTTTAGAAATTTAAATTTTATGTCAAGCTGAATTTAAAATGACTATGTAAATTTGTATATATATCTTTGCATGTAACCTTTTTAAAGAAAACTATTACTCCCATTTTGTAAATTACTAATTACTTCCAAACTTTTAATTGGACATTTCTTTTATGTTCTTTCTCTAAACGCATATAATAATACAATTTCTGTTTTTGTCACCATTGCAGCAATCGTTTCTTGCCTCAGTTAGATCCGGAGGTGCTTAATGGTGGAAGAGTTCAGCTGGTGGTAAGAAATGTGTTTAAAGTTACAGAAAATGTCATAGACACCAGTACTCAATAAGTGGCACTTTAAATTATGTCCATGTATTAGTATAAATTGTGGACACATCAAACTGTATTTATTTGGGAAACATCAAAATACTATGTACTAAAATAATATGTTTTCTCTGCTTGTAATATAATTTTTAAATATGTTACTCTAAAATATTAATTCTACATAGCAGATTTTAGCATATTAGCATATTACAGTATTTAAAATGAAATTATTCAGGAAATTACACAGTAAAATTATTTTTTAATATGTTTGGGGTAGAATACTTGAATGAAACAGCAAAGTACCCTCACAACTCAGAAAATTAAACCAGATAAAAATAAACAAGTACTTATGAACTCACCTACTCTGAATAATAAGAGTGTAAATTATCAGAGCTTTAGGAGCAACCAAGTTCTAAAGTAGCATGTAGGCTCTAGTTAGCATTTGTGCATTGCTGAAGTCAGTTGCACTGTATGCTATGAGATGAAAGCCTATGTAAGCAAAAGGAGAAGGACCAATACAGAGTCGAGAGAAATGGAGCCCCCTCAACAAGAAAGTCTCAGTGTTCCAGGAATTTCCAGAGGATAGGGTGCCCTGACCAATGACGGAAGTGGATGACCTCCTTGGTAGGTAAAAATAGATACATCAAGTGACCCCGACTTTATAACACCTTCCATTTATACCAGCCAATTAATACTGCTTGCTCAGACTCTACATTCACCAAGAAAAAGGATTATAATTTCATTTGCCTTGTAGAATTTAATACAAGAAGATAATGTAGTTTCTAATAGAAACTAGTATTATGTTATCCAGAATAGTTTTATTCATCATTCTCATGAACAACTCATTTTTGCTCCTATTAGGAGCAAAATTAGGACAATAACTAAATTCATGTATTTGTGAAAATATTTACAGAATATAAATCTGAGATAATCACTATACAAATAGTTTCTTACACTTTAATAGAGACTCCCCCGGCAGAGTGTCATGGAGATTACCATAGGAGAATCAGTACTTCAGTGTACTTACACTGCACATATCACCTTCTAGCACTTTCTCACATATTGTTGAGTAGCCACTTGGAGCAAGAATGGGAAATACAAAAGTGCCAAGAAATGCCAGGAAAAAAGGAAGCAATATTACACTTAATTGTTATAGTTCTAAAAATGAATGGAAACAGATTGGGTATATTTTTAATCAAAATGGTTCTGTGAGATGAATGCTCTGACAATTCTCTTTTTCCATATACCACTATATTACACTCAGTACAGATAGACCAAAAGTACATAGAATGACAAGTGCTTTTTTTCCATATTGAAGAGGTAAAGCTGAATACAAAAACTAGGTGAATGATAGTAGAAAAGAAATACACATTTTGTTTTTGTGTGAGTAGAGACAGGGAAGAAATCAAGTATCTCTACACCAAAGACATACTGGGTGACCTGAAGGTCCCGAGTGGAAACCTTGAGAAGTGTTGGGGAGTGAGAGCACCCTACTTTGCTGGGGAACTGGACACAGGTAATTGTACAACTGGGACCAGGACATAACAAATTTAGGAAAAATAGCCACACTCACCTGTGTTATGAGAGCTTCAAACACATAGAAAAAGACAGAAAATTAGAAAACAAAAGTAATCAAATTTTTATGAGAGGACAGGTAGATATGCAAATGAGTATATTAGAAATTCTGGAAATAAAAATTATTATCACTGAAATAAGCTCTGGACTGGACCTCATAAAAGAGAGAATTAGTGAATTAAAAGATTATCTACAAAAAAGCAATAAACTGACAGCTAACATTATGTCAGAAACAATGCATACCAAAAAGACAATAGAATTATTTCTTAATAATATGGATAAATAAAAACATCATCCACTTCTCTAACTTTCAGAAGCAAACACAGAATAAAGCATAATCAAATATTCAAGTGTTGGGTTTTGATAACATCTCTGTCTTCCAAATAACATCAAAGCATATTGTGTGTCTGACATTAATAAAAAAGTTAGAAACGAAACATCACTTTAGTTGTTTCCAAGTATATATTAGAAAATGTTTCCTATAGAGGGAGTTAGAGTTCAGATTCTCCAGGAAGCATATTCCAAGATTTTGATATTTGAGTGCAGGGCATTTATTGGGGGAGGCTTTTAGGAGCAGCTCCTTCGAGGGATGAAAGTATCACGCTTGAGCAGAAAGGGTCGGCTGCAACAGAGGTACCACCGCAGAGGCAGTAAGATCTGGCAGTGGGGAAGGCCCTTTAGAGTTGTCCCAGTTTGAGGAAATCGGATCAGGATTTTATGCTCCTGCATCGCCTCCAGAAAAGGTGTGAGTTGGGAAAGCCAGCTCTCTTCAGCAAAGAATATTTTTCAGAAGGGACTCAGCTGAGAGCCACCAGGCTTCAATTTTCTCAGCAGCTGTGGGAATCTGATTCAGTTCTTACAGGCAATCTGAGTGGGATATCATAATATTTACAATACCAAGTAAGTTGATCATTCAGGGATGCAACAGCTTTGCATATAAAATGTGTAAATTGTACCCAAGTAAATCGATAAATTAAGAACAATTCCAAAAAATTACAGCTGTTGTTTTAGATACTTGAAAAAAGTCTCATTCTAAAATGTACATGGCTGAATAAAAAGCCAAGACTGTGTAGGGCAACTCTGAAAAGGCAGAGCAACTGGTGCCATCAGATGGAAAGACAGTACAAAGCTCAAGTACACCTTATGGTGCTGGCACTGGCATGGAAAAAAGAGACCGAAGGGCATGAATGGTGAGTTCAGAAATAACACCTAGCTATATTGGAATATCACATGTGATAAAGGCGGGAAGGGTCAGACTATTAAGTAAATGGCATTCAGTAAGCTAGCATTAAGAAAAATAAGGACTTTTTAGAGATCATACACACCCTTCATGACAAATGGAATTCAGAAGGTTTGAAGATTCAAATGTGAAAAGTAAAGCTATGTAACTGAACAAATAAAAAAGAATATCGTTGCAGCTTAGCAGTGAAGAAATATTTCTTTATTATTATTATTTTTTGCCTCTGAATTTACTTTTTATTTTTAAAGCAACATTCTTGGATACATGTAACAAAGTGAACTTGTGTGACCTTGTCACCAGTTTGACTGTGTAGTAGTTTTAGAGGCTGTAACTTTTCTGGTTAGTGTCTTAGGTAATACGTTAGAATGTTGACACCTAATCCTAATTAGCCACAGACATAAAGACTTTTAACCTATAAATAAATATGAATAAGCTGATGTGAATACAGACCAACTTTGGTTAATCAATAAGGATATTTCTATTGAATTTAAGGTCACTAAAGGTAATTTTTCAATAAAAGTCATTCAATAAAAAATTGGAAAAAAGTGATAAAAACTTAATTGATATAAACAGATTTAACAGTAAGTTACTGTAATTTAATGTTTTTTATTAAATCTGTCTTTAGACACATTGGAGCTTGGTTTTGGTTATATGTGTGTCCACAGTTAATAAGCTATTCTTATAATACCCCTATAATTAGTTCATCAGGAATCTTATCCACTCCACTATTGTAACTGAGAAAATAAAAATGGTACAAATTATAGGAAATGGAGAAGCCAAAGAACTTCTATGTACAGTTCATGGACATGAAGTAAGGGGAGGGGCGTGCTAGAAAAAGGAGGGTTGCCAGGCAGAGGAGGATGAGAGGGAGAAAAAGAATGGGACAACTGTAGTAGCATAATCAATAAAATATACTTAGAAAGATAGTACACATTTCCCTGGCTGGTGTTGCTCCACGGACTGAGTGTCAGCCCGTGAACCAAAGGGGCACCAGTTCAATTCCCAGTCAGGGCACATGCCTGGGTTGCAGGCCAGATCCCCAGTCAGAGGCATGCAAGAGGCAACCACACATTGCTGTTTCTCTGCCTCTCTTTCTCCCTCCCTTCCCCTCTCTCTAAAAATAAATAAATAAAATCTTAAATAAATAAAATAAGTAAAGTAAAAAATAAAAAACTATAAATTTCAGGGAAAAAGGGAGGGGATTATAGGAACAAGTATAAAGGACATATGGACAAAAACTAAGGAGGGTGGAAATGGGAGGGAGGTGGGGATCACTGGGGGGGTAGACTGGGATGGGAGTAAATGACAGAAAACTGTACTTGAATAACAATTAAAATAAAAAAAACTATAAATTATGTGGCAAAAATTTATTTTGTTAAATTAAATATTTCTTCCTATGAAAGATTTTATAGGAAAGGTTAACACACTGTAGACAGGACAAACTATTTTCAATGCTAAAAACTAATAATATCTTAATATCTAAATACGAAAGAATTTCTGCTAATGAACAATATAAAGTCAGGTAACCCAATGAAAAAGAAATAGAAATACAACAGAAAAAGAATGTAAATAGACAATTCACAGAGATGATGCCTAATGCATAAATGTATGTAAATAGACGCTCAGTTATATGACCAAAGTATAAAATTAAAACTAAGAAGTTGTATTACTGTAATGGTTATAGTAATGGTTAATAAACACATTAATTTAAGTGAGAAAATCAGGTAACAAAAAGTGCCGTCAACACTGTAGAAACACATGTATGGCTGGTGGAAGTAGAAGCTGGTAGAATCATTCAGAAAGAAATCTGGAAGTAATTATTAAAAGAGGCTTTCATATACCCTATTATTGGAGGGAATATATATATGTATAAATTTACATATAATATATAATGTATATAATTTTACTTTTATAAAGATTTTATTTATTTATTTTTAGGGAGAGGGGAAGGAAGGGCAAGAGGGGAGCATCAGTTTGTGGTTGCCGCTCATGGGCCTGCTGCTGGGGATCCTTCGTTTTTCAGTTCACAGGCCAGCACTCAATCCACTAAGCCATACCAGTCAGTGCCATAATTTTACATATATACTGTATAACTACATATAAATAAACTAGAAATTTTTATTTAAAATATTAAATGTTATTTAAACATTGTTTACCTCAATGTTAAAAATGTAAATATTTAAGGACAAATATTAACATTAAGGTATACAAGGCCCCTAGAATAACTGCCAAACATTGCCTTAAAAAATCAAATTCCTACTCATTTGATATTCATGAGTAGGAAGACTCAAATTATAAGATCTTATTAGTGGATAAAAAAGCTGTGGTACATTTACACAATGGAGTACTATGCGGCCATAAAAAAGAAGGAGCTCTTACCTTTTGCTACAGTGTGGATTGATCTGGAAATCATTATGCTGAGTGAATTAATCCAGCCAGAGAAAGACAAATACCATGTGATCTCACTTAAATGTGGAATCTAATGAATAAAATAAACTGGTGAACAAAATAGAAACAGAGGCATGGATACATAGAACAGCGTGACCATTCTCAGTGAGAGGCAGGTGGAGGGGGGCACTGAAGAAAAGAAGGTGAAGGGATTAGCTAAACAACATATGTGCATAACCCGTAGACACAGACAACAGTGTGGTGATGGACAGAAGGTATGGGGGATGGGGGCTGAGTAGAGGTTGGCAAAGGGGAGGAAAATGAGGACATCTGTAATAGTGTCAACAATAAAAAATTATGTCAATTCTCTAGAAGTGATCTACAACTTCAGTATACTTCTGTAAAGCTTTTTAGTAGAAATGGACACATTTTAAAATGTATATGCAAATGCAAGGGGTCTAGAATAGTCTATGTAACCTTGAAAAATGTAATAAGGAGACTCATACTACCTGATTTCAAAACTGCCATATAGCCCTAGTAAACAAAAATGTGTATTATGTGTATAAAGATAGAAAAATCAATGGAAAAAGAATAGAGTCCAGAAAAATACCACACTTATAAGATTAATTTATTTTTCTTAAAGGTACCAAAGCAATTAAAAGAGGAAAAGAATAATTTTGTAAACAAATAGTATTGTACAATTGGATATGTACGAGGGAAAAAGTGAATCTTAATTTCTACTTAACATCACACTTGAGAATGAATTTGATATGAATTATGAGCCCAAATGTAAAAGCTAAAATTCTAAAACCTCTCAAAGAAAGCATAAGATATTTTCATAAACCTGCTGTTAGCAAAGAATTTTTAGGTAAAAGACAAAATCATGAGTAAAAAAAATAAAAATATAAATTGTACTTCATGAAATTTAAAAGTATTTGCACTTAGAAAGGCTCGTTTGGAAAATGAAAAGAAATAAAAAGTCAAACCAACTCCTGGAGGAAAAATTCATATTGTCTCTCTCCCTCTTCCGCTTCTCTCCTCCTCCCTCTCACCCCTAAGCCTCCATGTGCAAAGAACCCCTCCCCAACATGTAACACATCTAACAAAGGACTTGTATCCATAATGTATTTTTTAAATTTCTAAAATTAACAGTATAAAGACAAACACCCAAAGTCATTAAAAATTGAAAAATATTTGAAACTTCCCAAAGGAAGATACTTGAATGGTTAATAAGCATATTAATTTAAATTAAAATAGCAATGACTGGCATATTTCTCTTAGCATACTGTCTTCAGGGGATACATGGTAATGGATAAAATACAACAAATAATTAACAAAATAAATAAAATAGCAATGAGATACTGCTGCATCACACTAGAATGGTTAAAATTTAAAAGCTAGAAAACACAAATGTGGGCAAAGATATGAAACAACTAGCATTCTCACACATTACAGGGACAGTGAAAAATGATAAGGCCATTTTGAAAAATAGGCAGTTGTATATAAAATTTATACATGCTTCTATCCTATGATACATTAATTCTACTTCTGGACATTTATCCAAGGGAAATAAAAACAAATGCCCACATAAAGACTTGTTGGAAAATTACATAGCAGCTGTATTGATAAAGGCCATAGAAAGCAAACAACCTAAATATTTATCAACAAAAGAATGGATAAACTGTGGTATATTCACACAATGACATACCTCCTGAGAAATGAAAAGGAAGTAACCCTGGATACACACAGCAACATGGGTGAATATAAAAAACCATACAGTGAATGAAAGAAGCAGATACAGAAAAGTATATACTTTAGGATCAGAGAAAACTAAGCTGTCCAATGGTGCAAAAATCAGAACAGTAGTACAGTCGTCCCTTCTGCAGATGAATTACTGGAAGGAGGCACAAAGGGACTCTTTGATGATCATGTTAGTCAGGGTTCACCAGAGAAACAGAGCCAATAGGATCTGCATCTCTCTCCTTCTATTTCTGTCTGTCTATCTATCTATCTATCTATCTATCTATCTATCTATCTATCTATCTCTATCAATCTCTCTTTTTCTCTGTAGAGAGGTAGATATAGATATAGATAGGTATTATATATATAATTTTCTCTTTACATGTGTATATATGTGTACAGGACCTTAGAATAGCCAATATGATCTTGAAAAAGAACAATGCTTACACTATCCAATTTCAAGACTCTTGCATTCATGAAGAATGGAACTTACATCATCAGATCTTTAGTCTATTTATCCACCCAACTAGAGAAATAATCTGTCTACCTATTATTTATTAAAAATAATTGGCTCATTTGACTATGAAGGCTAAGTCCCATGATCCACTGTCTGCAAGTTAGAGACCTAAGAGAACCTCATGGTACAGTTCCAGTCTCTGTCCAAGGGCCTAGGAACCAAAAGAACCAATGGTGCACCTTCCTGTGCACAAGACAGGAGAAGACCTATGTCCCAGCATCTTTGGTCAAAGAGAGGATGGATCCTCCTCATTTCTGCCTTTTTCCTCTATGCAGTCCCTCAGTGGATTAGGTGTTACCACCCACATTGGGAAGGCCAATCTGGTGTCTGCTGACTCTCATGCTACTATCCAGAAACACCTTCACAGACAAACCCGGAAATAATGTTCCACCAAAGATGTCCATGTACCCTGTGGCCCAGTTGGGCTATCAGTGAAATTAATTGTCATCACAGTTATCTGCAATAAACAACTGAAATGAAGTGGAGGTGGACAAAGTGGGGGCATGGGGGACACCTATAGTAGTGTCAACAACAACAACAAGAAAAGAAAGCACTGTGTGCCCATTAAAATACGACATGATTAAAGAAATAAAGTACATTTGAAAACTTTAAAAATGAGCAAAAAGATTTAACTTCACCAAAGAGAATATTCAAGCGGAAATAGTACATGAAAAGATTATAAACATCAGTAATCACTAGGGAAATTGTGAAAGCCACTATATTATACCACAATACAACTATTATAGTGGTTAAAATAAAACCTGGCAATACCAAGTGCTGATGAATATGTGGAGCAATTGGATCTCTCCCACATTGCTACTGGGAGTGATATAACCACTGGGAAAAAATTTAATGTATTTTATTGATTGTGCTATTACAGTTGTCCCATCCCTCCCTTCATTCCCCTCCACCCTGCACACCCCCTCCCACCGACATTCCCCCACTTTAGTTCATGTCCATGGATCATAAGTTCTTTAGCTTCTACATTTCCCACAGTATTCTTGCCCTCCCCCTATTTTCTACCTATCATCTGTGCTGCTGATTCTCTGTACCTTTTCCCCCTCTCTACTCCTCCCACTCCCCTGTTGCTAACCCTCCATGTGATGTCCCCGCACTGGGAATTAAAGCCTCAAAACATTGATTGAAAACAGCTGTGGGGGTTGAGGCACAGGGAGAGACTCCCAGCCTCACAGGAGAGTTCATTGGAGAGATCAACAGGGTCCTAGAATGTACACAAACCCACCCACATGGGAATCAGCACCAGAAGGGCCCAGTTTGCTTGGGGGAAGTGACAGAAGGGATTGAGATCCAACCGAGAGCGGAGCAAATGCCATTGTTCCTTCTCGGACCCTGCCCCCACATACAGCATCACGACCCAGCGACTGGGTTGCCCCACCCTGGTGAACACCTAAGGCTCCACCCCTCATACATACACACAACAAGACACATACATAGGCACAACAAGACAAAAAAAAATGGCCCAAACAGAAGAATAGATCAAAGCTCAACAGGAAATACAACTAAGCAACGAAGAGATAGCCAACCTATCAGATGCACAGTTCAAAGCACTGATGATCAGGATGCTCACAGAATTGGTTGATTTTGGTTGCAAATTAGATGAAAAAATAAAGGCTACACTAAGTGAAATGAAGGAAAATGCACAGGGAAGCAATAGTGAACCAAACACTGGAAAAAATTTGCCAATGTCCTATTAGGGTAAATATACATTTAACTTATGACTCAACAATTCTGCTCTTGATCAGTTTTCTTAGAAAAATGAAGTTATGTTTAACTAAAAACCTATATATAAATGTTCATAACAGTTTTATCTGTAATAGCCAAACACTGGAAACAACTCAAATCTTACTTAGTGAGTGAAAGTATAACCAAATGGTGGTACATACAAACAATGGATATATGAGGTCTGTCTGGGAAAAGTCCAACCACTGTTAATATAATGAAATAGTTTGCACCACATCAGTGTCACCTGGCAGCCAAGGAGAATGGACTGGAACGTGCATGTGTGAACAATGATGACTTCACTGTACTAGTCAGTTGGGGAAGTAGATGCCATTGAGTCAGCATGTGTACTCTGTGGCCGTTGCATTCAAAATGACTGAGTAGAGCAACAAATCTGCATCAAATTTTGCATTAAGCTTGAACATTCCTCCACAGAAACTATTCGGATGATTCAGAAGGCCACAGTTATGGGCAGCTGGTGATTGGCAGCCCCATCACAACAGTGTGCCCACTCATGCATTACATCTCATACAGAGATTTTTGGTGAAATATCAAATCACCCATGTGACTCAGCACCCCTACGGCCCAGATTTGGTGCCCTGTGACTTCTGGCTTTTTCCCAAAACTAGAATCACCTTTGAAAGGGTGATTTCAGACCATCAATGAGATTCAGAAAAATGCAATAGGGCAGCTGATGGCAATTCGGAGAACTGTGTGAGATCCCAAGGTGCCTACTTTGAAAGGAACTGAGGCATCATTGTCTTATGTACAGTGTTTCTTGTGTTTTGTATCTTCTTCAATAAATGTCTCTACTTTTCATATTACATGCCTGGATAACTTCTTTTTTTAAAAAATTATCTTTAGAGGGGAAGGGAAGGAGAGAGGGAGAGAAATATCAATGTATGGTTGCCTCTCATATGTCCCCTACTGAGAACTGGCCTGCAACCCAGGCATATGTCCTGACTGGGAATCGAACCGTGATCCTTTGGTTCTCAGGCCCGAGCTCAACCCACTGAGCTACACCAGCCAGGGCGCATGCCTGGATAACTTCTGGAAAAATGTTGTACAATAGAAATTAATAAAAAGCAACAAACAAGAACAAACTCTTGATACATACAAAGACTGATGGATCTAAAGAGCATTATGCTGACTTAAAAAAAAACAATCTCAAAAGGTTACATAAATAACATCCTCAAAAATATGTAACTGTAGTGATGGAGAACATATTCGTGGTTACCATTAATTAGGTTGGGGAGAGGATATGACTACAAGGGGCTTCTTTGAGGAGATGGAACAGTCCTGTACCTTCATCGAAGTGTAGTTATATAAATTTATGCATGCAATAACATGTCATAGCTGTAGAGACAAACCAAAAAAGTGTTTACATATGAAAACTGACAAAGTCAAAAAGATGTGTGGTTTAATAATGGTATTACGCTTATATTAGTTTCTTGGATTTAATTATCACACTTTAGTTATATTTCTATGGGGGCATGCTGGGTGGAGGGTATATAGGGAGTTCTCAGTAGCAGTTTTTGCCATTTCTATGGGAATTTTAACTTACTTAAAAATAAATTTTTATATATTTGAAATTCATGTCTAAGATTCATACATTTCATTGCATGTAAATTAGAGCTTTATAAAACATTTAAAGTGTCTTCCATGCACTCAAATGTTATATAAAAGGCCTCTACCTTATATAAGAATAAGGGTTTATGGAATGATGAATGGAAGGGCATACATACTTCAGCTTTCTGCAACCAAAGATAAAAATTGTTTTAAATCATTCATATGTCTAGAACCATTATAATTTTTAATAAGTATATGTAGAAATACTATAAGACAGCTTATAAGTAACCTTTAAAATGTTTTATCTCTTTTTAAAAAATACCTGGATAATAATCAAATAGGTATTTATTTTTATATGTATTGTTTAGTATGTCTTAACTTCTAAAAATACAAAATTTTAGAATTAAATATTTAATAAAATGGACAAGAGGAACTCCTTGGATTTTTTTTTTTTATAAATAAGAGATTCTCTGGGGTTTTTTTTAAAGATTTTATTTGTTTGTTTGTTTGTTTGTTTGTTTGTTTGTTTGTTTGTTTTTAGAGAGAGGGGGAGGGAGGGAGAAAAGGAGGGAGAGAAACATCAATGTGTGGTTGCCTCTCACAGGCTCCCTACTGGGGTCCTGGCCCACAACCCAGGCATGTTCCCTGACTGGGAATCAAACCAGCAACCCTTTGGTTCTCAGGAGAGTGCTCAATCCACTGAGCCACACCAGCCAGAGTAGAGAGTCTCTATTTTTGACTAAGTTGCCTAGGTTGGAGGTGAATCATAATCTAGATGCTTAAAAGTCATGTTCCAAAATTTATACTCCTCATTTTATTGTGAAAATATAGAGAAAATGTGTCACAAACCTTGTAGGTGGGGCTACAAATGTAACCTGTTCGGAAAATAAAAACCAAAAATAATTTTGCAAAATTACTATTTAGTAAATATTTTATTGAATTGCACATAGAAAATTATGATCTGACATTAATTTAAAACTGTATTATAACCACATAAAATGTTTAATATTACAGTGTTTCAGAATTAAATACACATCTTATGGAATAAGTTTTAAAAGCATGAGCAGTTATATTTAGTTTTTAAGTATATCCATTTTGCATGCCATAAAAGAGATGTATTTTATTTATGCTTTTTTGTTTCTAAACAGTAATAGGAGGAATGATGTTCAATTTGAAAACCAATGTTTTCAAAAATAGAATCTGAATATTAATGCATATGTGTCTGTCTTGATAAAATTTCTAGGTTTGCACTTAAGCTGCTAGGTGACACCATTATGAAAACATGTATTCCTGTTAAATCTCACTTTTAAATTTGTACCTTTGTTATCATCTGACTTAATTAGTAACTAATGTTGTTTTCTATCTCAAAAGAAGCACTCTCGTGTGTGTAAATGGCTTAGATTATAAAGAGATTTTTGGAAGGCATGTATTCACAAATATTTTCTTGACGTGTAGATATTGTCTTAACTTAGGCGAATGGATTTCTACTTTCTATTTGGGCATACTTACTTTATATCATCAAATTGAAGCAAATAAATCCTGGTTCTAAAATCTTGAGGCTTATAGTTAAAGCCTCTTTAGCCAACAGGCTAAAGTGCCCTATGTATTTAGCATCTTTTTCCTTGTTTTGTAACTGGTCTCACCAAAACTATGGTATTGCTCTGGTATTTCCCTCTTATTCTTGACTTTCTTTTTTTAATCTTAGTACTGATGAAGCTATTCTAATGGGAATATTAGACACACACTCTATTGTACTAGTTGAAATAAAATTCAGAAAGAATGTGTAACACCTTTTATACTAATCACAAGTATAAATTGGAAGCCAGTTGTTCCTTATTTCGTTTTAAGCAGTTTTCTACTGAAGTTTTTTGACAGTGCAGTTGTATCACTTAGCCAGGAAAAAGTGACTGACATTATATAATGGTTTCTATTCTGAGTTCGGCAACAGCAAAATTGCTTGTTTAACAATGAAAAGTTCATGTATGTAAGGGGAGAAGAAGTGGGAAGGGATATAAAGGAGAAAGACAAACATCTAAATTTGAAAGAGGATGATCTTTAGATGCTAGTTTCATGAGTTTTTCTAGCTCATCACATAGGGACAGCTTTTTAACCACAGTGATGATTTTATGGCTTTATTTGGCTTTACTTCATTTTTTTCTCATATCAAACATTAAAGACAATGCTTTCTCCGAGGATTTCAAACATCCTGTGGTTTGGGTTAAATCCCAGCTATTTTGAAGCTGTTTGGCTTTCCATACTGCATTTCCCCCAACTTCATGGCTGACTCCTGATAAATCTTTACCTAATGATATTAGACTTTCTAAAACAATATTTTATAGGCAGGAAGCCTTCTTTCACTTTTAAGTTCAGTCTAAAATAGCAATAAATGTTCAGATGGTAATTTGAGATTAAATAGATTATCTAATTCTTATGTCCTTACTAGATTTTGCAATTTCTATATATTTACCAGTATCTCCAAATTAGACTTAATACATAGCATTTTTATATTAGTAATAGTTGTAATACGAATGTAGAGGTCTTTTCTGACTTTACAGTATACAAACATGAGATGAAAGACATTTCAGGGAATTTTACTGAGGAAACTAATACTTATAAGTGTGAAATATAAATATTGCAGAAAATAATCCAATATGACATTTCTAACATTCAATTAAGAATTAAATAATATTCTTGGTAAATAAATGATGTTAAACTCTGTAAAGTTTCATCAGTTGCCTTTAAGATTGACTTTCATCAAAATTACTGTACTAAAATGTTTTCTTTTGTTGTACAGACTCAAATAGCAAACCTCAATTTTAAGATCGGCTCTTATTTGCGAAAAATGCTTTGACATAGTGCATCGTGCTGCCGAGGCGGCAGTACAGGGTTGTGGTGTCGTTTTGAGGGAGGTTGTTTGACAGAGCCTGTTTGTTTATTTGGGGTAATGTGAGCTGCATTCAGAAAATGCCATATTTTGTTTCATGATTGTATACATTCTCTCCCATTGCTCCCAGGCAAGACTTGTAAGCAGAGAAGACACGGATTTAGACCTTTTTTCCATGACCAGTGGAAATGCTTTGTCTGTGAAGAGAGAGAAAAAAAGTCAGGCACACAGACACTCAGCGGGATCTTCAAGTAAGTTGTGGTTTCCTTCAGAATTAATTTAGAAATCGCAAATGAATTGACGGAACCTAATGCCAACAAGAATTCTTTTATATATAGGGGGTAGAATGCCAGCAACCAGAACTGCCCAAAAATGTGTACTTGAATATTTTCTTTCCTTAAATGTCTTCTTTTGATATAAATGAAATTAAATTATATCTAAAATTAACAGCACAGCTATTTTAATTATATTCTGTGACTCAGTGGTCTACTCTCCCACCCCCTGATGGATCATATTGAATTCTTTGATCATTTACTTCTAAAAGAATTTTTTAGGCTAATTGTAAAAAGTTGGACTTATATATCAAAGTAGTGTATTTTGAACTTCTGTCATTGATTTAATAGATGTTTAGATAAAGTTAATTTTTAAAGGAATCTTTTAAAAAATAACAGATTTCAGATAATGTACCATCAAAACCATGCTTTAAAAAACTATTTCCATTAAACAGATGATGGCTTATATTTATTAATGATGGCTTTTTTCATTTATAAATCTGTAACACACATCTATTACCTTTATCATGGTTTCAATGAGAATTGCACTGCAGTTAATTCTGAGAAATGTGAACACTTAAAAAATATCTATATCTTATGGTATTTTGGGGTAATTTACCCTAATTTTTCAAACTTTTCACTTAGGGTGTAAACCCTAAAGATTTCACAATGTTTATTAACATATTATGATATATTAGCATAAAAGATGTTTTATTTGATATCATGTTTGTTAATTTCCCCAAAGTATACTGAATCTCAGATATCAATACTTTAAGTTACACTTCATTATAAGTATTGTTATTCTTGAAAAAGATGTATTCCTTATAGATATTATAGTTATGTACATACAAAGTCAATATTTGATTAAACGTAAAAAAGTCAGTGCTCCAGATGGTATTCTTTAGATAAGTGAAAACTTCAAAATGATTCCTAGATTTTCATTCTTCATACAAGTACTTCATAAGTAGATTCCAGTCATTTAAATGCATTGATGCTTGTAAGTTCATTCTGACAAATGTTAGTTTGCTTTTGAGATCATTTTAATATGTCTAATTCAGAAATATTTATCAGGCTTTAAAGTTCTTAGAGTGCTTGAATTTTCTTACCTGACTATAGAATTTGGACACTAAAAGGTTGCTCTAGTCAACATGGTTAAAAAGTATTTTAGGTTTATTCACCTGATATGGATTTTTTACATTATTAGTAAAATGTATTACATCAGTTGTAAATACATATTACATTTCAGAAGGAGTCCATCTGTGCCGCACATAGTGATGAATAATACATATCTATTTTAAGCACTGAATATTGCAGACTCACATGATAGCACTTTGGGGGCAGCAGAAGTAAAAAGAAACAGACCAAATAAAACAAAAACAAAAAAATGCCTACGTCTTTACAGAATATCAAAGTTTCTGTTAATAATGTGTCATCTGAATGTTAAAACATAAAGAGCTCAATAAATAAGCAACTATCCTGAAATGCACATGTTTAATCTTTCACTTATGTGACATGGAATTACATATTGTAGAGTATACAAGATTATTATATATATAATTCATTTTTAACACATTTTCTAAAAAAAATTGAAATAAGTCTACTCTCACTGTAGTTCCAATTAGTTGTCAATAAGTAACATTACAGACACTATTGATCTCTAAGTCAATTTGCTAAGTGATGATTTAAACAAACTGCTTTAGAGAGGTAGTTTTTAGTAGATAACAGAATGCTACCTACCTAATTATTATTGTTACTAGTTAATCATAACATCAGCATAATATAATGGTAAAGAGTATAGGCTCTGATGTTCATTTGCCTGGATTTGAACCATGACTTAATTTCCTTATCCTTAAAATGGGAATGATAATGGAAGTACCTACTTTGTAAAATTGTCTTTAGTATAAAGGTAGAGAGTTTAGAACAATACTTGGCACATAGTAACTGCTTAATAAAGGTGTTCTTTATAATTGCATCTGCACATAGCTGTAAAAGAACAATCAACTGAGGTAAGATATTGAAGTCTCCAGATTCTAGGCACATGGCTCAGTTTATAAGAAACCTACTCTTTTTAAAAATATTTTATTTTAATTGTTGTTCAAGTACAGTTTTCTGTCTTTTACTCCCATCCCAGCCTACCCACCCAGCCTTCCCCACTCCCTCCCATTTCCACCCCCCTAGTTTTTGTCCATGTGTCCTTTATACTTGTTCCTGCAAACCCTTCCCCTTTTCCCCTGAAATCCCCTCCCCTCTCCCCTCTGGACACTGTCAGCCTGTTCTCTATTTCAGTGTCTTTGGTTATATTTTGCTTGTTTGTTTGTTTTGTTGTTTAGCAATAAACAACAAGTGTGGGAGAAGTTGTGGAGAAAAGGGAACCCTAGTGCACTGTTGGTGGGATTGCAGACTGGTACAACCACTATGGAAAACAGTATGGAATTTTCTCAGAAAACTAAAAATGGATTTGCCTTTTGACCCTGCAATTCCACTGCTGGGATTATATCCCAAGAACTCTGAAACACCAATCCAAAAGAAACCTACTCTTAATAGTTGCTTGACTAAAAACTTGATGTAGCCTAATTTTTATGGAAATCTTTTAACCTCAAAGCCATTGGGTCCCAGGCCTCCATGGCCCTGGACCAACCACTTACGGCTTTGGTATTTTGACAGCTCTTCCCCTGCTTCCTGGGCTTTCCATGTCTCTTGCTCAAAAACTTTTCACCTTATTAAAGCTAAGGTATTTCTTTTAGCTTAGCAAGCCAATTCTAGAGAGTAATTTATAGGCTGCTGCTATAAAACCCTTTAAGCCTTTGAACTTTTCTAGATATTTCACTTTTAATGTTGCTATAATATTTGTAACAGGTGTCCTTTAAAATCAGATAAGCTCAGATTTAAAACCCCAGTACCAGTATTAAATGTAGTACCACTATTAAATGTAAGTTGTGTAACTTTAGGTAAATTATTTAACCTCTAAGAATGAGTTTATTGTCTGAAAAATGGGAATAATAATGTCTGTCCTACAAAGTTTTAGTGAAGAAGAAATTCTTAAGAAGTAAAAACATATGTAAAGCATGTGATGTATTGCCCAGCATATAGTAAGAGCTTTAAAAATAGTGCTTGTTGTTTATAGTGTCTGTTACTGTTGTTTGTTTTGTGTTACAGTTGCACCATTTTAAATAACTACAAGATAGAATTGTCTTCCTTTTCTTTGTGTCAAATAATACCATAACCAGTATACTTGCAGCATGCCAGCCACCTCAAGCAATACATGTTGTCTTTTTTTGTGAATTTCCTAAGATTTCTGCCCTTTTCCTTTTATGTCTTACTGCTCCCCTACAAGAAACCAAGTCAGTCTTTTTGTACCTAGCTTTCTAATATATCTTATGCTTTACAGAGAGATGAAAAGATCACATTCTTATTTTTAAAATACCATTTATAAAATGAATATACCAAGATATTTCCTCATTTAGAAAAAGTATTTGGTTTCCTTCAATGTTTTTTTTCAATTAATTTCATCATTTAATCCTTAAAATGACTGATATAACAATAATAATGTATTGCTATATCAATCTATAGCTTTACAAATTTCTTTTAATTATCTTTTCTTATATATAATGATTATATTTCTTTGATAGCTAATGCAAATAAGACCCAAAGACTTTATTTAATTTTTTTTGGCACAAAAAAACTTAACAAGGTGTGGGGGAAACTCTGGGCAAGTCCCCCCATCAACCACGGATGAACATAATGCTACCAAGACACTGATTTGCTTGGGGAGGAAAGGGGCTAGTCTCTCAAGGGAGAAAGGCCACAAGTCCTTACCTCAATGGTATTTATTAGGTTTGTAACACACAGGAATACAGGTAAGGCTCATCAATCAATGTCAGGCAGTAAGGGTCAAACAATAGATAACAAAGAACTCTGAGGGCCTATTTTGAGTCAGGGTCAGATAGCTAAAGAGCCATAAAATTTTAAGGAACAAACTCACTTCTTGCTTGAGAGCATTCTATTTAATTGAGAGCATTCTAAACAAAAGCAGTTTTCACAGGATTTTACATATTCTTTCTTATGCCTGATTACCCAGGAAACCACTCTAGCCCTCTAGGGAGAGGGCTGCACTCCCTCCCCGTCAAGATTCAGTATTAAGTGGCGTAGAGCCAGGAAGCACTTCTCCCAGATGGAAAGAGGACTTGGGCTATGTCAAAATAGCGGGGGGTAGGGTTTTTTGCCCTATTTTGCAACCCCCCCCCACTGAGTCCTACCTTTATGGCCTCCCAAGTGATCATGTCTGGCTTAGGTTGCTCCCCCCAGGTGGGTCATACCCATCATTGACTACCAAGTGTTGGGGGCTAGAGATGCCAGAAGCAGCGCTCTTGCCAGGGAGATAAGCTTTGTTTCCTCAGTGGCTCACAGTCCAGAGGTCACTCAATCAGCCTTAGCCGCAGGGGGCAGTTACCACTCCTGAAACCAGGCAGAGCGATTCCCAACAACAAGGTAAAGTAGCAACTTGAACCTCTATTTTCTTATTCCAAACCCAGTGTTACATTGCTTCTATTTTTCTGTGGACCAAAATATATAGTTTAGTTGGTAAGAATAGAACTTAAGCAGTGTAGTTTCTTCCTTTCTTCCTTTCTTCCTTCCTTCCTTCCTTCCTTCCTTTCTTTCTTTCTTTCTTTCTTTCTTTCTTTCTTTCTTTCTTTCTTTCTTTCTTTCTTTCTTTCTTTCTTTCTTTCTTTCTTTCTTTCTTTTCTTCCTTTCTTCCTTTCTTCCTTTCTTCCTTTCTTTATTTCTTTCTTTTCCTTACTTTCTTCTTTCCTTCCTTCTTTCCTTCCTTTCCTTCCTTCCTTCCTTCTTTCCTTCTTTCCTTCCTTCCTTCCTTCCTTCCTTCCTTCCTTCCTTCCTTCCTTCCTTCAAGAGCCATTTATTGAATAATCACTGCTCATTACATGCCTAGTTTAGGCTCCTGTTTGCCTCCCAATCCTCTCTGCACTTTCCAGGGCATATACCATTTTCAAAGTTAGGCAGAGATTGAGCATCCACGGTCCCTCAGCATAATTAGCCCAAGTCAACTTTTCTGAGGACAGCTAACAAAGATTTCTGAAAACACCTTAGTGTTTTAGAAAACTTGTTAACAGAAGGTATTCCGAGTCAGATCTAACATTATGCAATGCCTCCAGTATATTTACAAAGTAACTTGATAGAATTTATTTAAAAAGATTATGAAAAGCATAAAGTGAAATAGTTAACTAGGTGTCGATACTAAATAATATATACAGATTTAGAAACTAAGGGTAGTAATTAAAGCAAAAGTAGATTCTCGAGATAACCATTAATGTTTACTCAAAATTTAAAAGCACATTCTGCCCTGGCTGGTGTGGCTGAGTGAACTGAGCACTGGCCTGTAAATCAAAGGGTCACCGGTTCGATTCCCGGTCAGGACACATGCCTGGGTTGTAGGCCATGTCCCCAGTGGGGATTGTGCAAGAGGCAACTATACATTAGTGTTTCTCCCCCTCTCTAAAAATAAATAAATAAAATCTTGAAAAATAACACATCATTAACATAATTTTAGATTTGCAAATCAAGAATTATTAGCACACTATATATGCATGTATGTCCACATGTATATATGCACATACATGTACATGTATATAATTTGTTGTAGCTACAGTATATATATATATATATATATATATATAATATACATTTATAACCCCCTAATCAGTAAACTTGATATTTAAAAGTTATTGCATATATTTCTGGGTCATTATATAAACCACACATCATTATAGCAAGCAATTATATACCTATAATGGACATGGCAGTATCCAGACCATTAAAGTACAAAGATTGAGAGGCATGCCCAACTTCAATACTTACTATAAAAGGAAATTCAAATTAAAACAAAATACCACTTCACATCTATTAAAATGACCAAAACTTAGAATACTGACAATACCAAATTTTGGCAAGGATGGGGAGCAATAGGAACTCTCATTTATTGCTGGTGGAAATGCAAACTGTTGCAGCTACTTTAGAAGAGAGTTTGGTGGTTTCACACAAACTAAACATCTAGTAATTATGCTCCTCAGTATTTTCTCAAAGGAGCTGAAAGCACATCCCACACAAAAACTTGCACATGAATATTATAGCAGATTTATTCATAACTGCCAAAATTTGGAAGTAACTAAGACACCCTTCAGTAGGTGAATGGCTAAACAATCTGTAGTACATCCAGATAATGGAATATTATTTAGTGCTAAAAAGAAATGAGCTACTGAGCTGTGAAAGATGGAGGAAACTTAAATGAGTATTACTAGGTAAAATAAACTAATCTAAATAGGCTACTAGTAGGATTCCAACTATGTGATATTCTTAAAAAGCAAAACTATGGAAAGAGTAATCATATCGGTGGTTGTCAGAGGGCAGAGGAAGGGGACATGAGTAGAGGCAAGTACAGAGGCTTTTTTTGGGGGGGGTAATGGGGGTAAGGGGGGAAGGGTTGTCAAGGAACATGTGTAAAGGACTCCTGGACAAAGCCAAAAGGAAGTAGGACTGAGAGTGGGAGGGGAGGGGAGGGGAGAGTGGTGGGAGAAAAATGGAGACAACTGTACTTCAACAACAATAAAAAAAAAGAAAAAGAAAGCCACCTTGGCTGTTGTGGCTTAGTTGATTGAGCACTGGACTACAAAGCAAAGAGTCACTGGTGAGATCCCCAGTCAGGGCACATGCCTGGGTTGCAGGCTAGGTCCCCAGTACGGGGTACACAAGAGGCAACCAGACATTGATGTTTCTCTCCCTCTCTTTCTCCTTCCCTTCCCATCTCTCTAAAAATAAATAAATAAAATATTTTTTGAAAAGAAAGCCAATTGTAGCTAAAAAAATATAGTCTTGATGAATACATGTCATTCATCATATATTTTTCCAAACCCACAGAATGTGCAAAACCAAGAGTGAACTGTAATGTAAACTACGAACTTTGGGTGATTATGCTGTGTCAGTTTAGGTTCATCAGTTTTAACAAAGGTACCTCTCTGGTGGAGGGTGTTGACAATGAGGGAGGCTGTGCATGTGTTGGGGGAGGGGGTATGTGGGGAATCTCTACTTCCCCCTCAGGTTTGCTAAAAACCTGAAAGTGCTCAAAACATAAAATAAAGTCTTAATAAAAAGGGGAGGGGTGGAAGAAAAATGGAAAAGAAAAGCTCAGAAGGGTGTTTCTTGCCACCTATTTCCTGGGATGTGTTTTGGAATGGGGGGTTTAGATTTTAATTTGATAAATATCAATTGCTCAGAGTTAAGGAGGCAGAAGCTGTGGAGTTGAGACTGCAGTCTGGGTATTCTGATTCCTCCTGTGAAGGCGCCCATTGCTTCCCGTTCAAATCCTCCGCACCATAGGTGTTTTGTTTCAATCTCTCTCAAGGTGAAGATGGGGCAAAAAGACACTCTATAAACTTTATTTACTTAAATAAAATAAAAGTACTAAAATGAACTATGTGTGCTTAGCACATAGAAAGTACATATACTAAGAGAATAAATGAACGTATCAGCCATTGTTGCTTTTCTCCTATATCATATGTTCGTATCAGTGGATATTGTCTTCTCCACAACAAGGGAAAGTATTTCCATTAACATGCCATGGCCTTCTCTCCAAACTCTATGTGTGAGACTTGGGTTAATAAATGGCTACAGATATTAAAGAAAATTTAAAATATATTATAAATAAACTATTATGAATTAAAATGCTAAATAGACATCTTTTTATATTCTTAGGCCACAATTATATTTTTGTTTACTGTTTATTCTCTTTCTCCCTTCTAGCGTGCATGTTTCAGGGGGGCAGGGAATTTAATGAAGTATCCTAGATACATAGAACACCTACCTGGCATATGGTAGGCCCTTTGATGTATATGTAATAAATGAAGTAATGGATGAATAAACAAGTATGGCCATCCTTTGGTTGAATAAGAGCTAGGAAAGGAGTACCTTACATTTTCAAGCTTGATAGTGGGGTAGGAGAAGGAAAGGGGTAAAAGATTGACGTTTGGTAGACATTCAACAGTATCTCCCAAAGCTTCTAAGAGCACCTGACCCATCCAAAATCCTAGTATTGTTATTAAGGAGTACAGTCTATCCAAATGGTAAGGGTTTTCTTCCAGGCGAGTCCTTCAATTAATCCAGTCACGGAATACAAGTTCCCATGGATTCAGCCTACATGAAGCCAGTTCTGTCATTTGTTCATTCAGAAGTATTTGTGGAGTGCTCCCTGAAGGCCCACTGCATTACACAGGGGAGAGCAACATGTTGCTGAGCAACATTAGCCTTTATGGAGTTTATAATCTACATAAATACATGCCATGGCAATCTGGGTCCAATCAGAAGATAGCTATCATACAGGGATTTATGCAGGAAAAGTTAAAATGTTATTCGTTTTACTAAAGGAGTGGCTGAAATATACAAAGAAACTCTATGGTACCCTAGTTGCTCAGTAAGAGCACCCAAGAAAGGACAAACTTGGAAGGAGTTCAGACTTCAAAGGACAGCAGAGAAGCTCCCTGTTTTGGCCAGACCAAAGCTAGCTTATAGTTACTGAGTGAACAATAAGCAATTCTCTGCAATGCAGGATGGGGAGCAGGTGATCAGGGGTCAGTTGCATAGGCAGGACTTGAGTGGACCTAGTCAAAGCACATGTATGAGTGATGCATGGACAAGGACAGCGGTGTGGGGACTGACTGTAGGAGTGGGAGTGGACTGGGCAGATGAGGGCAAAGTGGGGAAAGTTGGGACAAATGTAATAACAATAAAATAAATGTCTTTCAAAAGTGTGGACCCTGATAGGGCAGAAGGTGTGGCAGGCTTTGGTTCCCCTGTAGAGACGATAGCACATAAGTTCCACTAGGTTCGGGCTGTGTGGCTGCAGACAGAACACGTTCTGGAGCTGCAACAGAGTCCTCACACCCACAAGGCCAAGGCCAACCCCACCTGTGCCAGAAATTCCAAGCACTCTTCTGGCAGCATCCCTTCAGCACCCTCTACTGAGAAAGTTTAGCATTTTTCTCACTTTAAAGTAGTATGGAACAGGTAATGAAGGGTGTGTTTATTGCTGTGAGGCAGTAAGTTGAAAGCTAGCATATGTGCATGCACTAAATGACTGCTCTCTGAACACCCTTTATATATGTGTATGAATTATAGGTGTGCGTATGAAAAATATCTTTATAACAGCACATTGGACTCCCCATTCTTGTCTTTGGAAGAGATTCACAGCTTGGACCAAATTAACACCTAGTATTATTTTACTCATGGCTCTTAAACTAGGAAATATGTTTGAGTGAGAAAAAAATGCAAAAGAGATTCACAATTGAGAAAAATTGAAGAAAAGCATAAGAAGACCTAAAACTATTAAGAAAATGTTATTCCAGTATTCTTTTTCTCTTCTGTATTATATGCTACTCCCAGCCTATAAAACCATGTTATTGACTAGGGAAACAATTACTGGGAATTAATTAATAAAGTATAGTAAACCCTCAATAAATTGGAATTTTGAATTCGGAAGTAAGAGAGCATTAATATGACAAACACATTTTAAACACTGAGAGACAGTGTGATACTGGTAAGAATATTGTGGTAAGAAGCTGGGGAATGAATTTCTAGTCCTGGTTTGGCTCCTCACCGGCTTGTTTGTGATCTTGGTTAAGCCACGTGCAACTCCTTTATACATTTAATAGGTAAAAGGAAGCCTGGTATAGTGGAAAGAAACTTAGAGTAGGCCACACTTACATTTAAACTCCACCTTTGCCTGGCTGGTGTGGCTCAGTCGGTTGGCACGTCGTCCCGTAAACCAAAAGGTTGCAGGTTCCTTTCCTCCATCAGGGCACATGCCTGGGTTTCTGGTTCAGGGCATCACAGGGATAACCAACTGATGTTTCCCTCATGTCAAGGTTTCTCTCCCTCTTTGTCTTCCTCCATCTCCCTCTTTCTAAAGTCAATAAGCATATCCTCGGATGAGGATTAAAAAAATTAAAATAAATTTAAGCCTCCTTTCTCATAGTTACATTTTTGTGCGTTTAGATGGGATATTTTAGATTTGGTTTGTTCATTTAGAAAATATTGTGGTAGAAATGAAGTCCATGTAAATATATATTTTGTGTTCATACAGAAAAGAGGCAAAAAAGAAAAATAAACATAAAGGAGTTCCAAGAGTTCCTACAGCTTTGAACACCCATATTCTGTAACTAGAACAATAAAATGTCATACATGCCATTTTCCCAATTACAAAGCAACAGAAGCTATTATTTCTGATGTGTTGTTGTATGAAAATCATGTTTGCAAGTGAAAATTTTCTCCAAAATACTTCTAAGTGACTCTGATTTTATAAGTGGTTTAAATTGTCTCTAGTTAGCTAAGCTCAGTTAACTGAGATGAGGGGAGAAAAATCTTTCCTTTAAATGTTTTCCAATGAAAGATCAGAAAATTCTACCATGTATGAGAAATGACAACTATTTTATAAAATTAAATTGAATTTTACAAAGTTAGAAGTGATTTTTGAAGATCAACATGCCTACTGAGATAATTTGGCTTAAGAATATTCTACTATAATTACTTAGTAGACATTTAAATGTCCCAATATGTGTTTTTTAAATAAAGCAATTTCCTATTGAGAACCTAGTTGACATTTCGTAGGGTAGCATTTGGAAATTACCTTTAGCTTACCTTAGCTCAGGAATTTTTAGCTGGTGTGCTATAGGAATTTTTAAAGCATGAAATGCCTGATTATCTGAGGCAGGGACACTGACCTTTTCCCCTGCCTTCCCTTGTTAAATTTGAACAATGACAACAGCCAACACAACAATAGCAGTGCTGTGGTTTATGTAACTTACCTCCCCGTGGTCTCATCTCGCTGCTCTCCACACGTCTGCCTCTCCACTACTAACCTGCATTTCCTTTGAAATTTCCCTTTCTCAAGGCCCCAAGGTCTCCAGCATTTTTACCTTTACGGCAGTTCTGCTACGTCTTATTGATCCTTTTTATTCCATAACTTACATTTATAAACCAATGATTTCATCACTGAATGGTTAGAAACATTTTACATTTAATTTAATGTTCTGTCACAGAGTGATCAAAGGTAAGTATAAGTTATATTTAACCTGGTTCCTACTTGCATATTTTTCAGTATAGGTTAAAACTATATGTGAAAAGAATAGATTGAATTTTGTTTCGATTGTACGCTATTAACTAGCACATGGGTTCTACTTGTACTAGGCCTTTAGAAAATCTAGAAATTATATATTTCTGATATTTTTTCATCATATACTATCTTAAAGAAAAAACATGTAGTCTCTAGGATTTTGTGCCTTATTCTTTCAAAATTTAAAGGAGACGCTATTCAGTAATGTCATTTTATTAAAGTATGTGTTCATGTAATATGGCCAAAATCACTCAAACATGAGAGTATTCTTTGAATAGCTTCAGAAATTGTGGTAACACTTAGTTTAACAAAGACATCAAAGAGTAAGCAGATACTGGCATGAGCAAAGGGTAAGAAAGTCTGAAAAAAACTTTTGATAAAATAATTTTTAAATTTAAAAAATTATGTTAGGGGTTATGAAATCTTAGCATATGTCATAGATATAAGTAGATATAGATATGAATATAGATATAGCAATATCTTTTCATGTGTTTACTTGCTTGCAGAAATTTAGGCTAGTATTGATACATTTTATTCATTTTTAGTTTCATCAACCTTATTTGCAGGTAATGAACAGTTATTCCCATTCCAAAGCATGAAGAAACAGAAATGCATCTCACCTTTGTTACCTATTGGTTTTCTTTATGGCAGTATCATATTAGAGGTATATTTTATTTTTGAATATTAAACAAGATGCTGCCTTGTTTACAATAAACCTGAGTCGTTTTGACGACTTACAAAACTTTGACTACAAAAACCTTACAAATTTTGACTACATTATCATCACTTGTAGGAAAATAATTTAACTGCACTGACTCAGTTTCCCCTTTTTTAAACTGAGGGTGATATGTGTCTTGCAGACATGTAAGAAGATTTAAAAAATGGTGGATATGAAGGACTGAAGCAGGGATTAGGACATAGTGGACTCTTAAATTCCTACTGCTCCTTTGGTGTGAATTTTCAGGAAAATTAAGAGTGAATTGTCATTGACAGAGAATTGAAGAGGAAATGGATGATGAGAAAATATTGGCAATAGCATATAATACTCTTTTAAAAGATTTGAGAGTTAAAAAAATAATGTGTTGAAAATGTGGATGCCAAACTTTTTTTATTTACAAAAATTGTTATTGTTCAGTTACAGTTATCTCACATTTTCCCCATTGCTCTCCCCTACCCTCCCCCCACCCACTCCCACACTGCATGCTAAACTTCCACTAACTGGCATACTTTTGATCAACTGGCATAAATATAAATGAGTGTTTTGCCTACAAAACCCTCTAATAAAATATTTCTGTTATACTACTATCTATACCAATTGCTGCAAAATGTTATTGTAGAAGTAAAAATTGACTATCAGATTTAGCCCTGGCTGGTGTAGATCAGTGAACCAAGAATGGGCTGTCAACCGAATGGTCGCTGGTTCGATTCCCAGTCAGGGCACATGCCTGGGTTGCAGGCCAGGTCCCCAGTAGAGGACACATGAGAGGCAACCACCCATTGATGCTTCTCTCCCTCTCTTTCTCCTTCCCTTACCTTCTCTCTAAAAATAAATAAATAGTTTTTTTAAAAAATAAATAAAAGATTTAAATGTCAGTCCCACTCTCGATGTTACATACTTTTTCCCAGATAAAAATAAGGTATGGGTAAGATTTTGTAAATAATTTTGGCCAAGTTAAACATTTTTGTTTTATATATTATAAAATCTGGCTTTGTTTTTTTTTCTTTTTGCTTTATTTTTTTAATTTTTCTTACATGTTATATATACTTTTTATTTTTCTATTTATTAAATGTATTGGGGTGACATTAATTAATAAAAATATATGGGTTTCTGGTGTACAATCCTATAATACATCACCTGCATATTGTATTGTGTATTTACCACCCAAAGTCAAATCTCCCTCTATCACCATTTACCCTCTTCTTCCTTATCCCGTCCCCTTCTGGTCATCACCATACTGTTGTATCTATGAGCTTTTTTCTTTTCTTCTTCTTCTTTTTTTTTTTTTGGTTAACCCCTTCACCTTTTCCACCCAGCTCCCCAAGTGCTCGCTCTTTTGACAGCTGTCAGGCTGTTTTCTTTATCTATGAGTCTGTTTCTATTTTTTTTTTTAGTTTGTTTATTTTGTTTTAATTAGACTCCACTTATGAATGAAATCATACGGTACTTGTCTTTCTGTAACTGTCTTATTTCATGTAGCATAATACTCTCCAGGTCCATCCATACTGTTGTAAAAGATAAGATTTCCTTCTTTTTTATGGCCTAATACTATTCCACTGTGTAAATGTACCATAGCTTTTTTATCTTCTCATCTACTGCTGGGCACTTGGGCTGTTTCCAGAGTTTGGCTATTATAAATAACACTGCAACAGGCATAAGGGTGCATATATTCTTTCTAATAAGTCTTTCAGGTTTCTTTGGCTATATTCCTAGAAGTGGAATCACTGGGTCATAAGGGAGTTCCATTTTTAATTTTTGAAGAAGCTCCATACTGCATTCTCACCGATAGCACAGGAAGATCCCCTTTATTCTGCACTCTCATCAACACTTGTTTGTTGATTTACTGATGATGGCCATTCTGACATGCATGAGATGATATCTCATTGTGGTTAATTTGCATCTCTCTGATGATTAGTGGACTTTGAGCATCTTTCATATGTCTATAGGCCATCTGTATGCCCTCTTTGGAGATGTATCTATTCAGCCCATTTTTAACTAGATTGGTTCTCTTTTTTAGTGTTGAGATGTATAAGCTCTTTTAAATTTTGCATGTTAACCCCTTAACAGATATATCATTGGAGAATATGTTCTCCCATACAATGTTGTGCAAAAACTTTTTAGTTTGATATAGTCCCATTTAGTAATATGTTATAAAGAAGTTAGAGCTATATCTCGAGGAATATATTTTTTTTAAAAATTTTATCAGCAAGAGCTGATCTTTAATAAGGTAAATTTTAAAACTTAAAGACTCTTTTCAATATTGTTTAAACCATTAACTTTGGTGTTTTTTTTTTTTTTCTGGAGGTGGGAAGGTAGGAGCTTTAAATATGCAGGATTATTAGATCTTTGTGGCACAGTTTGACAATTAATTAAATAAACATATTAACACTACACTTCAGCCCTCAAAATATTCCTGCAACCATAACTGGGTAGTCAAAATTAATTGCTGTAAGGGCAGAAGCATGGATGGTAGAATCACCTAATAGAAAAATATTAAAAGTCTCTTACGGACCAGGCACCCACTGTTGACCCATGCCCTTTAACAGACTGATACTGACTATTTCGAAGATTTGAAACAGCTTGATGAAACAGTCAACAGTGATTCCCAACACAGTTAAATATAGCAGTTATTAGTAACCACAGAGTAATGTTTACAGATCTGAAACAATAGCTAGTTTCACCAGCACTTGACATTACTAGAGAAAGACAAATTTCAACTGTATTTGTGTGAGAGAACTAATTGTACATAGGTCAGCTACATTTATTATTTATTAAAAAACACATTTTAACATTTTGAGGACGTACTCCCTGTATGCCCTATTGATAATGGATTAACGCATCATGTTTCTAAATGCAATATTTTAGTTTCCAAGCCTCTTCTTCATGATTATTTTCTTTCTTATATAAACTGTTTGACTTTGGGGGGGTTTGTTGTTGCTTTCTAACCAAGTTCTTATACTAGCTAACATGGTATGAAAATAAATAGGTATGGTCAAATGTGAAGTGCATTTGTCAAATGAATGAAACTGAAGTGCAATAATATAATAACTCCTCAGGCTAGTCATGTTTATTGTTGCCAAATGTCTCCCTGCTTAGAACTAATAAGCGTGAAAAGGGATAATGAAAGTTTCCATGAAAAGTTTTTGGGAAACCTATCCCCAAGTTTTCACTATCTGGGAATGTGAAAATAAGTATTTTGGGGAAACCTATCTACAAGTTTTCACTATCTGGGAATGTGAAAATAAGCATTTGTATATAAGTTCCATATGAGGACTGTAAAGATGGAATTAATGAGAATAGCATCAAATGGAAAGCAACTACAACACAATAGTTATTAATATTCTTTGGCACATGGAAGGAAATTGACAGGAAAGCTCTGTTGAAAGGCAGAATAGAACAATGCCTGCTGTGCAATAGGCACTAAATAAATACATGTTGAATGAGTGTGTGAATAAAAGGAAGATTTTCTTATTGTTGTTCAAGTACACTTGTCTCCATTTTCACCCCCCACCCCACCCATCCCCCTTCCCACCCTTGAACCTACTCTCTTTGGCTTTGTCCATGTGTCCTTTGTACATGTAAAAGGACGATTCTTAATTAAAGCTTTCAAAGACCCCAAGTGATCTTGAAAATCTAATTTTGGTTTTTGATATTTAAATTCCAAAGAATAACTGCACAGTGATAATAAACATTTGGGGATTTATTTAGAATACATGTTTTTGCTGAGCATTTACTCTGGCAAAATTGATACGGGAAAAATGGGGTAAGACAAGATTATTAGAAATTAAAATTTAGTGTTATAGTATAATCCCAGCAGTGGAATTTCTGGGTCAAAAGGCAGTTCCATTTTTAGTTTTCTGAAGAAATTTCATACTGTTTTCTACAGTGGCTGTACCAGTCTGCATTCCCACCAATGGGGCACTAGGGTTCCCTTTTCTCCACATCCTCTTACAACAGTTTTTTAAAATTTGTTTATGTTGGCCATTCTGACTGCTGTGAGATGGTATCTTATTGTGGTTTTATCCTGAAACACCAATCCAAAAAAACCTATGCACCCCAATGTTCATAGCAGCACAATTTACAATAGCCAAGTGCTGGAAGCAATCTAGGTGCTCAATGGCAAATGAGTGGATTGAAAAACTATGGTACATTTACACAATAGAATTCTACGCAGCAGAGAGAAAGAAGGAGCTCCTACCCTTTGTGACAGTGTGGATGGAACTGGAGAGCATTATGCTAAGTGAAATAAGCCAGGCAGTGAGGGAAAAATACCATATGATCTCACCTTTAACTGGAACATAATCAACAAAAGAAAAAAGCAAACAAAGTATAACCAGAGTCATTGAAATTAAAAACAATCTAACAATAGCCAGAGGGGAGCAGGGAGGGGACAGTGGGGAAAGAGCTTTCAGGAACTACTACAAAGGACACCTGGACAAAACCAAGGGGGAGGGTGGAAGCTAGGAAGGGAGATAGATTTGGAGGGGGTTGGGGGGAGAGGTTGGAAGAAAATACAACTGTAATTAAACAACAATAAAATAATTTAAATAAAAAAAATTAGTGTCATATAAGAACTGGGTTGTTTCAAAGTACTATGCATATGAAGGGTGATAGCATAATTTATGCCATTATTCTTTCATTGTACATACACATGGATACATAGTTGTAAATATAATGAAATTGAACAGAGTTCTGAAGAAAGAAACTTTAAAAAATAATTGAAGAAGTTAGAAATAGACCTTCTCTGAGCTGACAAGATTAAAGGGACGTAAGACCTAATTTTTGGAACCAACTGTATTCAGTAGAAAATGGATACCTAGGTGGCTTACAGAGTGTTAAATTTCATTCTTAGCTTCTTATCGAGTTACAGCATTAATTTCCTAATCGATTTACAAGTTTAAATACAGTAGTTTCCCATTATCTGTTGTTTTACCTTCCAATTTCAGTTACTATGGTCAACCACAGTTTGAAAATATTAAATGAAAAATTTTGGAAATAAACAATTCATAAGTCTTAAATTGCACACCATTTTGAGTCCCATAATGAAATCTCATTCTCTCTGGTTCTGTCCTGCCCGGGACAGAAAGCATCTCTGTGACTCGCTCATCCATGCTGTGTGTGCTGCCGCTCCATTCATCACTTAGTGGCCATCTTGGTCAACCATGGTCGGGTCACAGAGCTGATGTTCAAGTAATCCTTAGTTGACTTAATAATGACCCCGAAGTGCTAGAATAGTGATGCTGGTGATTGGGATGTGCAGCAGAGAAGCCGTAAAGTGCTTCCTTTAAGTGAAAATATGTGTACATTGAGGAAAAACATAGTATATATGGGGTTCAGTCCTATGTGTGGTTTCAGGCATCTCAGTGGATAAGGAAGAACTGTACTCTGTAACTGTCTACTAGTGAGTGGGAAACCAAAGAACTGTAATAACCAGAGTTATATAAAATAGTTACCAATGAAAAGAGTTTTAGTTTACTTAAGGCCCATGTGGGAGAAGGCAAATTTAGTTATGAAAAAAATCACAACATCTATTTAGATTTTACAACTGTAAATTAACCTATAAAAATGTTTCTTTGGAAAAAAAAAGAAAGGAGAGTTGAACTATATCAGTATAAGAACCACAGAATTTTTAGAATTAAGAGAGTATTTTTAGTACCACATTCTAGTCACCCTTGTCTTGTATGAACGCAGCCAGAAAGTATCTTTTTTTTCAAGATTTTATTCATTTAATTTTAGAGAGGGGATGGGAGAGAGAAAGAGAGGGAGAGAAACATCAATGTGTGGTTGCCTCTCACATGCCCCCTTACTGGGGACCTGGCCTGCAACCCAGGCATGTGCCCTGACTGGGAATCGAACTGGCAGCCTTTTGGTTTGCAGGCCTGTGCTCAATCTACTGAGCTATGCCAGCCAGGGCCAAAAAGTATCTTTAAGAAGAAATAAACATAGTAGTGTCTTAAAAGTAATAAAAGCCGGGAAAACAATGCATATTATCAGGAGGCCTCAAAGACTGTGGATCAAATATGAATAGTAGCTGTTATAAAAATCAAAGTACATGAAGTACAAGAGTAAAACTATGTATAACATCTACCAAAATAATATTTGCCACTATATATAGCTTTCATCAGTAGGAATTATTTTCTAAAGTAAATGTACCTAGATAAGGCTAATTAATATGTCACACATGTTCATTTTTAAGGGAATCATAGTTATTGTGATTTTGAGCAACAAAAACAAATACTGTGGATATTTTTGTGACTATCAAATGTATCAAGCCTAATTTTTCTTACTTATATATCTCTTAAATATTAGGTAAGAAAAATAACTATAAATGTCATTGTCCAATTGGGATTTGGACAATGACATTGGGAGAGGTATTTTATTAATCTTTTTATAATTTATATAAAAACTTATTCACTGAAAAAAACTTGAGAACAATTTTAAAACAAAATAAATCACCATGCTGCATTGAGGAAATCTGAATAGGATAAAACCAACCTGGTGGTTATTTGTTTTGTTTTCATCCTCAGCATTAAACTGTCTACCTGAAGTTTACTGTAAATGATCATTATTACTTAAGGTTGGACATGGCAATGGCCATGAAAAGCAACTGTTACTTGAACACTATAATACCTACCTCAACCTCAAACGGGCCAAGCGTAACTCAATTATAGCACTTAAATTGATGTAAACGCTTTGCTGCTAAAAATTTGTTCTGGTCACTTTCATTAAAATGTTGATTTTTTTTCTCCATGCTTTTCTTATGCTGTATCTGCTGTTAAGCAATACAATATGGGAAGGACTTTGAAATGATTTCTATATTCATATACATGGTGTTATGTGTATCAATGAAAATCCAATGACGTATTACTATACTTCATGAAATTTCTATTTTGACCTGTTTAACAAAGTTTTTTTTTGTACATACCAGGACAGTCACTCAAAGCACTTTAAATATTAAATTACTTATCAAAACACAGCACATAAAGACCTTGACATTTGTTAAAGAACCAAGGATTTAACAACGAAAATGAATTTAAAGGACCAGAACAAATCTTTAGCAGAACACAGATTATGTGGCAAAAAGTGACTTATTGGAAGATAAAGCATATTTATCAAGACACACTTTCAGCATATATGTAACAGACAGTTTGTTGATTGGTATGCTCACCTAAATATGTAGCAGACTGTTGTTAAAGAAACATAAAATCTATAGCAATATGGCAGGAAAGAGAAACAAACTATCACAGTTCCTTTAGCCATAATTTTTTTTATTCCAGGAACACATCAGTAGGTCTAGCTCTAATGTCAATTTTTTGAGGCAAGATTCTCTCACTATTGTATTTTCATGTGGGTAAGTAATTTTAGAATGATTATACATTGACCATATTAAATTGCTTCTTTTTTCATTTCTAGAGTAATCATGGTACGAAGTAATAGCTTTGCAATGAATGCCAATATATGGTTCTTTTATAGATGTGTCGGTTTACTCCTCAATTTATTTTCTATATAGCTGGTGGTTCAGGAATTTATATGATTGAAAAAAGAATCTCACTAAATGCAATGAGAGAATAAGCTACATTGATTACTGCTCAAATTGTTTATTTACACATAACCAAACAATAAAATAAAAGCTTTTAATCACATCTATAATATTGTTTTTAAACAATATATTCACATATGTTTTTATGCAATTTTAAACACTAGTTTTCTACAGCATTTTAATTCCACTAAAAATATCCTTCAGAATTGCTATAAAGCTGTTTTGTAATATCACAATATGATTTTTAAATAATAACTATTTGCTGAAGGAATTACACTAAACAATTAAAAACTCAAAAACTGCCTTTTAAATATAGGGTTACATTGTGGATAAGTACAAAAGGACTTGCAGATTCATTAACAGCTTCAAAATAAAGACAACAGAGCAGTGTTGGAATAAAACTTGTGTCATACTGTAAATATGTAGTCAATAAAAAAAACCTTTAGAATGCAGAAACACTGTTAAGAATTAGGACTTTGTCTAAAACAAAAGCTGTTTTAATGTAATTTAGTTTATTTCTTTTTGAAATAATTACTTTAGGAGCATATGAAATTTTCTATAAACATTCCAATGCTTTGTCTGGAAAGTGCCACCCTTCTCACATGTTATTGCCATCTTTTATGAAAGTTATATTAAGAATAAAGGCATTAGGTAATACATCTTTATAATAAGATTCTTTCATCAAAAATGTGAATCCGTAATACGCTGTTATTGAATTATATTTGTAAATGCATACTAATTTCTATGTGTTACCTTGAATAATGCTTTGCATCAAACTTGATTTTGCTTTCTCTATTGGAACAAAACATTTGTTTTAAGCATTTGTGAAAATCCACTTATTCTTTTTTAATGTCTATTTTTTCTCCAACAAATACATCTGAATTCTAAATGTATCCCAATAGCTCTTCAGTTCTCAGACCTCCCAGCTCCCCCACCCACTCAGCCCCAGCATCCTCCCTAATTAATGTGTACTTGAAAATATGTACTACTTGCTATCAAGGATATAGTTTATTCATCAAAGAATTTTTACAGCTGGGGCAAGATTAGGGTTTACTGTTACTGTTTTTTTTAAGACTGAAGTACACATTCCATTCTGTTATTTGGAAAGAATACATTTCCAATATGTAACTAGTAAACAGAAAGTGGATAAGCTTTTAGCATGCTTTCTTACATTTTGTAGGCTACTATTTTATCACTAGGAAATTCTTGCTTTTATGTACCAGCAATATTTCTGTTGCTTGAAAGAGTTCTTACAGTTTTACAAAGGTCTACTGACTGACTTATAGGGAGTAGCTTAATGCAGGCTAAATTTGGCCCATGAAAGCCAACTCCACTTGGCATCTCTGGTAGTTCCTCTCTCTGCTGAGAATGCCTCCAGGAATGCCAGCTGTGAAGGTCTCTAAACTCCTGAGCTATGTTCTGTCTCTAACGCCATTACAGACTTGTGCTATAGGCATTAGCTCTCTATGCCTAGCATACCTTTTTCTAAAACAGTACCTTTTAATTTTTTCTTGCCTGTCAGTAACATTCTCTTTGAAGACTAAAAGTAAAATATGCTCCCTTTATAGAGGCTCATTAACTCCTTTGTATTTGTTTTCCTAATCGTAATTTTAAAATTAAAAAGCAATACTCTGTTTTAAAAGAACTTTGAAATAAAATTGGACTTCTAGGCCCTGGCTGGTGTGGCTCAGTGGATTGAGCTCCGGTCTGTGAACCAAAGGGTAGCTGGTTCAATTTCCAGTCAGGGCACTTTCCTGGGTTGCTGGCCAGGTCCCCAGGAGGGGGCGCTTGAGAGTCAACCACACATTGTTATTTTTCTCCCTCTCTCCCTCCCTTCCCCTCTCTCTAAAAATAAATAAATAAATAATTTTAAAAAATAAAATAAAATCGGACTTTTAAAACCAACACACCATCTTATTGCACCAAATTTGAAATTATATACAATTTCCACAAAAAGTCTGTTTCCTAACCTATTTGGATATATATTTCTTAAATGTTTAAAATTTTAGTTAAAAAATTTTTATTTTTTGAAAGATTTTATTCATTTATTTTTAGAGAGGGGAAGGGAGGGAGAGAGAGAGAGAGAGAAACATCAGTGTGTGGTTGCCTCTCACCTGGCCCCCACTGGGGACCTGGCCAACAACCCAGGCATGTGCCCTGACTGGGAATCGAACCTGTGACCCTTTGGTTCGCAGTCTGCACTCAATCCACTGATCTACACCAGCCAGGGCTAAAAAAATTATTACTTGAAAAAAGAATTATATATTTTTCCCTCTAACCTTATTTAAAGCACAGAAGCACCACAATGGAGAGTCATAAGTCACGTGCTTTGAACCTTTGCCTGCAGCCAGCACTGAGGGGAGCTCAGGAATGCTTCGCTCTGCTGCTGCTCAGTCCTTTCCCCACAGACATGGCCCTGTGTGCTTGCTGACTCCTCAGGAGATTTACAGTTTAAAGCAGAGGGTCATAGTTCTTTAATAGTATTCTTGATACAGCGTCTTGGGGCCTTGCTGAGAAAAACATTCCTAATCCACTATCCCATTCTTTCAACTACTATTGGTGTTTATCCTCTAACAGCCTGTGTTACTTTTCCCTGGAGAAATTATAATTTGTTGAATATAAGTAATAATTTCTTCCATTTTATAGCCCCTGTTTACAAAGCACTCTCGCAGATCTTACCACCATTACAATGGAATCAGAAAAGCAATTTTCACAACAGCCCTGTAATGCACAGATGTTTTTCCCTCATTTATAAAACCATCGCTGGGAAAGCGTATGACCTGTCCAGAATTACAAAGCTGTGTTACATGCAGCCAGACTAGAACCCATGAATATCTCTAGATTCTAGATCTAATATGTTTTCCATTTTACCAATAATTCTTTATCCTGAAGAAACTTTTAATTTAATCGGACTATTTCTAACACTAATCTTAACACAGTCAACATTTATGAAAATATAAGCAATTACAAAAAATTTCAACTATGAAAATATAAACAAATTTAAATATGTAAATATTAAGAAGATATATTATTTCATAGTCTTGAAATACTGGGGATATTTGACTTGTAGATACTTGAAAACTGTCATAGCTAGTTAACTCTTTTTTGGTGAGTTCCTTTTGTATAACCTAAATATAATTTATACAAAACTTTGATTATACTATTTTGCAAACAAAAATAGAAAATCAATATACTTTTGTATAAGTCAAAGATCATATAGTTCTGCAATGCATGTTATTGACAAATATATTGCTTTAAAATATAAGTTATTTTGATCAAGTCCAGTGAAAGTATACATTTAATATCACTATCTAGGTGTTTCAATTAAAGGAATACTTGCGCCAATGATAACAAATACAGGACCTTCTAAGAAAGAACGCATCTCATTCCGCGACAATCCGGCACAGCTCAGTGGTGGATGGGGAAGTGGCAAAAAGAAGGCAAAAACTTCAAACTAATTCTTCAAGCTTCAGCAAATGGCACTTGATTTCTTTCAAGAGTTCTGTGAAATCTGGCCATGTTACCAATTGTATAAAAGGTTTTAGAAGGCTGTATTCCATTTGTATTATTATACATATTTCTTAATTTTGCTTTATGGTGGAATTATCTAATTTCCCTTCTGTAAAATATGGATTTGCTCTTGTTCCTATGTTCATGTAAAATGGCCTTCAGAAATTAATTTTTGAACTATTGCAATGGAATTGGCATATTCAATTTCTTTACAATTTTATGATATGTATATTAAAGATAGTTTCTGTTATGAATAATACATTGCAATACTATATACATAATAGAATATAACTATATTTTATTGACTTTGTGCTATTAATAACTAATTAATATATTAATAAATTCTATTTGACCAGATTATTACAATTAAATATTTCAAAGATAAATTGATATATAAAGTAATTTGGAGTACACAATGAAAATAGCCTTCATTTTTTGTCTTACTTTGTCATCTTAAATAGATTAGAGTTATGTTAAGAAAATATATAATATATTTAAATTAAAATGAAATACAAATTTCAGTATCAATTTAATGAATCTGACATTTTATGTGTAATTTTTTATTCAGATGTATGTCACTCTTATTTATAAAAGATAGATACTATTTTTTGTTCATTAGCATTATTCTACTGATACAAAAATATTCTATCATTTTAAAGTTTGTTAAGGTGCCCTAAAATTACCAATTTAAAAAATTTTCAAAGCTCAACCTTATCATGTCATAATATTAATATATTTCCTAAAATGACAGACCAGTTTTAGTAAACTCATACTATTGTGTGGTAAATATTCTGAGATATCATAGTAAATAAAACGTGCAAAATGCTGCATTTACCTTTAATGCCCCTTAGAATCTTTTACTCTCCTGAATCTGAAGCTTTTTTCACAAAACTAAGTTCTCCAGTGACTCCTCCAAGCGTTGCTGTGTAATAGGATCCAGGGAACTTCAGTTTTTACCCCTTTTTTTCCTACTTTTTAATGAAATATTTCATCTAAAAGTGGCTAAGCAGAGTTAGAGCTACATTTATTTAGTGTGTGTCCCCATCTCCTTTCAGAGAACTATTGTCTTTCAAATCTGTAAATTTCTTTTAACTTGACTGAGACAGAAATGTTAATGAACCTTGAGCTGTCAGTCAATGGAGAAAACTTAGGTTCGGATGTTGTAGGCTAGAAATCGAGCTTTGCAAATTAAGTTCCCTGTGTAGCTGCTTTATAAGCATGTTGTTATGCTGTCTTTTTACTAACAAAACCCACAAACCAATAAACATACTGTGGTGATAGAAATTATTTTATCTCAGCTTATTGTTAATGTTGCAGGAGAAAGCCACATTAAGGCTGATATTGATGGAGTCATGGTTTGCATGCCCAAATCAGTTAAGTGAAAAGGCTAGCATGAGAAGTGAGATGCTTATGATTAAACTGTTTTAGTGCCTAAAAATAATTTAATTTATAGTTTCCTTATTCTGTGATCTGTGTAATTGTTTCATAATATTAATTTTGAGGAAGATGATTAGTATTGATGTTCCTTAAATTTTAGATGGTTTTATATATATATGTATATATATATATGTATTCTGTATATATTCTATGTATATGGTGTTAAATTGGAAATTCTTTGTAGTGTTGTTTATTGTGTCAGCCTTAAAATGATTATTTAAAAAATCTCTCAGTGTTCAAACTTATTTTAATACTAGTTTATTTGTGTTTGTGAAAATAGAAAAGAAACATTTTTAATTGAATACATTTAATTTTTTTATTTTTAAATTTTAATAATTGAATAAAATCTGAAAGAAATCAAAACGAGAGATAGTCTTCTTCTCTTTCTTTGGGTCAACATCAAGACAAAATGTATCTCTAAGATTTGGGAAGGTAAAAATTGTGAACCTAAATGGTCACTTACTTGACTACATTATGGATTTGCAGTGGTAGATGTAGGCAATGCTACTACTCAAATATACTCATATGACCTAAAGTGACATTTTGTCCTTTCCTGCACCCTGTGTCCTACTGCCACCCCCTTGCCAACTCAGTCCTTGCCTTGCTACCTATCCTCTTCCCCCCAGTGCTGTCTCAGCGACAATCACCACCGGCTTCTAATAAGATGGTAAAGTGAATCACTGTTCATAAAAAGGCTGATAAAAGTGTTAGGTAGGGTATCTGGAGATTCTAGAATGTCTTGATTTGAGAGTTAACTGTGTTGATTCATGGAGATATCACCTTCTCAATGTTCAGTCTGCTGACATGACCTTCGTGCACATGGTTTATTATGAGACATATTGGGTGTTTCAGGAAGCATCCCAAACCCTCATTTCTTACTGTGTGCACAAATTAGTTGAAAGCATGGCACATAGATATTTTTTTAAATGGCAGAATAATATAACAACAGCCAAAGCATTGTTCTAGACACTGCTCTGCCTTAGAGGCAAAAGAGTGAATGTACTGGGTTCTTAGGAACTAATTTTCAACTGTTGTGGGGGATTTTGTTTTTATGAAAAAACAAAGGAAAATGCACTTTAACTAGAGAAAATATGTTGGAAGGTATAGATAGGAAAGTGTTTTGAAGTTATGATTGCAAGTGAACAATAAATGGCAGCGTTTTAAGAGATCTTGTCCAATTTTAAATCCTTACATCATCAGTATAATAAGCTTTGGTTCTTATACTCCTTGGTTATGTTGTTTAGTTATTGAGTTAGTCATTGCCATGAATTTCTCTTATTTCATACTTCACTCATATTTCCTCTCATTTTCCTCAAAATCTGGGTAGCATTGATATAAAGTTTAGGATAGTGAAATTAAACATATAGGATATATTTTGATAATATTTAACTGGGAGTATTCTATAATCAAAGTAACTATAATAAGTATCTTAATAAACATTTTTTTAAAATATCATTTGTCATTTACTTAATTGAGATTAAATAAGTGGATAAGGTCTCCTGTTACATTGTTTTTCCTTTATTATCATATTTTCTACCAAATGCTGTTTCCATGATCTTTAAAGGCTAAAAAAGGATTCACCATCCAGATTTATGATATTTATTACTTACTGGGAGAAAGTGAGTTATCTAGTGAGTATACTTTAATTTAGGGGAAAAAGATCCCTAAGCAGTCTGTAGAATAACTAGTCACTAAAAGGTTATCTAATTCTACAGTCCATTTCAGTGTAAAATGAAGTCCACTATTTGAGATCATACTTTTACTTACCTAGATGAAGCATTTTTTTCAGTGATTGTGAGATTCAGAGAAAACCTCTTTCCAGCAGATAAATAACTACAATCTAGATCTATGCTGTCTAGAATATTAGCCTCTATCCACTATACCTACAGGGTACTTGTAATATATCTTTGTCTGAATTGAGATATGAAGTATAAAACGGCAGATTTCAAACATTTAGTATGACAAAAGAATGCAAAATTGTCTAGTAATTGTATATTGATTATATTAAAACAATAGTATTTTGGCTTAAATAAAATGTTAGCATAAAATAATTTCATCTATTTATTTTTATAGTTTTAAATGTGAGTGCTAGAAAAATTTTAATTATATATATTTAATGTTGCATTTCTGTAGAATAGCACCGATCTAGAGGCTCTTCTGTGAGGTAACTTAGGCAGGGTGTATGGATGCAGAAAATAATCAGTGAGATAAGAGGTAAAAGATAGTGATCACAGAAAATAAGGCATACAAATACTATTTTAAAAAGAAAACTTTTATTCTGCTAAATATAGTGCATATTACAAAATAAGGAAAGATAACTTCCATCATGGTTCAGTTCTAGACTTTAAGATGGTGTAATTGAATTTAACTGTATTAACACAATTTATATTTTTTAAAAATTTGGTTTTAATAACAGACCATCTTATAAAGTCACGTTGAAATCTTCTATGTTACTGGTGATAAGAAATAGAATTAGCACTCTCCTTATAGCCTATGTCATATTAAGCTTTACAGATGGATAATTGTTAATTTTCCAAATGGTATATGAACTGTGACATAAATGGGATCTTTTAATGGGACCCATATTATATTTGGCATCCTAATCTAAGGCATAAAACATACAAGCCAATAACAATTATGTAAATGAACATAATACACTTGAAAATAACAAATGTGTGTTTATAACGTCTAAAAGCATATAATCAACACGTGCTTTACGTGGCACTGGCCATCCACCGTTCTTCCCTGCCTCCAAGGATCATGTAGATCCTCTGTTCCTAGGAGCCAGAATTTTACCAAATCAAAAATTGAACAACTTTTCTTGTGGCTTTTTATTTGTAATTTATACCCCTGCCCACAGGTTAGGGTATCAGTCCTCTCTAGCGGGTATGGAATGGCCACCTGCAGGAAAGGGACCACGAGGACTCTTTAGAGCTCAATAAGCAAGAATGAATACAGTGGAATGAATGAGTGAGAGAGCACCACGATCAGCCATGTTTGCTGTAATGCTGGGAGGTTAAAGTGAGGGCGTCTCTAGTACTTGTTTGTCGTATTGGCTTTTGAAAAATAACTAGCCAAGGCGCTACAAAAAGAAAGATCCTTTCTATGAAACTTTTGAGAAAAGCAAACCAATTAGCATTACAGCAGGTAAAGTTTTCCCTTCTTTGAAGGCTCATTTTTTACCATGACTGAATGTAATCTTCATAGCATTCCTCCTTTTTAGGAGGTGTTTTTAGAACCAGTTTTACATTGCAAGAGCAAAGGTGGGAAAACACTTCAAGCCCAGGCTTTCCTTGTGGAGGCTTGAATGCATTTACCAGGTGAGTAAATATAAAACAAATTTTTAATATGTCATTGGAATTTCTGAAAAATCTCTCTTGCCAAGGCTATTCCAGAAACTTTCAAACTTATTTTAAGATCCTTATAGAATTGGTCTAGATCAACAATGTACAATACAAATACAATGTCAGCCACAAGTGCAATTTTAAATTTTCTAATGGCCACATCATAAATGTAAAAATAAACTGATAGAATTATTTTATTTAATCCAATATATCCAATTTTTTAATCATATGGAATTATAAAGACATTATGTAATAAGAGAAAATTTTAGTTATACTATTTCCTAAAATACATGTCTTAGAGAAAAAGTTTAGGCATAAAATAAGATGACTTCTGATTGACATTTCTAAATGTGTAACTATTAGTAATATTTAACTATGCATATTCCAAATAAAATAAACACTAACTCTACTGCTTTGCTCTTTGATGTGGATTTGAGGTTTCCTCCCACATTACTGGATTCAAGATATCTCCCCAATGTTCACATCGACCAAAAATTACAAGAAGACCTAGTAAGAGTGGTTCCGTTCCTCATCTTCTCTGGCTTGTCCCAATTTGGTGGAGCCATGTACTTCCCATTAACTTTATAGTGAAACCAATGCTTAAAATAACTCAGTGTAATGCATAGAACAAAGTAAGAAATCAGCACAGCAATTTTGTTCTGCTCAGTACATATTTTGATATGATGCATATGGAAGAAAGTGAAAAAAAATCATGCTTATTGTAATCAAATTACTCTGTGTTCTAACCACTGATATGCCATTTTTGACAAGTAGCAAATTCTATGAGCCTGTTTGCTTACCATTAAATTAAGATTATAAGTTGCTCAGACTGGCATGGCTCAGTCGGTTGGACGTCCTCCCACACAATGAAGGGTCAGGGCACACGCCTAGGTTGTGGGTTTGTGTGAGACGATGGATGGATGTTTCTCTCTCACATGGATATTTCTCTCTCACATAGATATTTCTCTCCTTCCCTTTCTCCCTCTCTTACCCTCTCTCTAAAGATGAATAAACATTTTTTAAAAAAATTAAGATTATAACTCAGGGTGCTATGAAATTAAGCGACAAAGTGTATGTAAAGCCCCTGACTTAGTGCCTTGGGTATGATAAGCACTCAATAAATGGCGTCTCAACACAGTGTGCCTTTCTAGACCAATCTTCCAAAACTGAACAAAAAAATTGCACAAATTCTGCAAACTTTATTTAGGATGCATTTCCATGAAAAGATGGAAAACTATTTTTAAAAGATCTTTAAACCAGATTCTCTTGAATTGCCTTGAAATGGCAGTGGAATTCAATGCGTCAAATAGATACACATTGAGCATCCTCTACTGACAGTGTGCAGAATACTTTGGAATTTTGAAAGGCACATATTTCTAATAAAATGTTAACTTAAGTTTTCATATGGACAAGCAAAATATTTATTTGTTTTTTTTTTAATAGGCTAAATTCAGCACCAGAACCCTGTGAGCAATGCTCCATACTCATAACAACATTTCCACTACCGGCCCCAAAGCGGATGCCAGTTAATTGACTCCACTGGCTCACGTTCTGCATTTCTCTCTGGTTCTCTGCCTCTCCGCCCTTCCCCTTCAGAGGGAAATATTAGTTCACCTTCTCTCTAGGAAGATGAAAGGATATGCTTACCTTGATTTGATTTCTTCATGTCTATTCTATTTTTTAAGAACAAAAAATGTATTATCTTGATAAATACAAACTAACTTTAAAAAATGAGTATTAATTTAGACCCAATAAATGACGCTATGAAAAACTTTTATTTTAGCATACTAAAGGGGCCAAAAAAGTGCTTGGGGCATGGGAATTTTAAATGAGCATGGACAGGGAAAGGGCATTTTCACATTCTACCTAACTGATCTTGAAGAATGAGTTGATCTTGAGGAAAGCATTTTAGGCAAAAGATACAGCCTGGATAAGGACCTGGAGACAGATACCAGTAAAGTGTCCAGGGCACTGAGAAAAGAACAACCCAGTAACTTAATTATTGTACCGAAGTAAGAGAGCCTGGTGAAAGAGACTGGGAATGAGGAGGAAATGTGATGGGGAAGTGGGATTGGCTAAAAGACCCCAAGACCTCTCCGGCCTATAGATTTTAGGTCACATGTGTGGCCACCGGGTGGAAAATTGCTATGTAGATTTCAAAAATAGGATGGCAGTAGGATTCTCAGGTAACATTAGCATCAGTAATTATGAAGATAATATCAAAAATACATATGATTAGGGGAAAATATTGATTTACTTCAGATATAAAATAACAATGAAGTTACATCAAAGTCCTTGATTAATGGGTACATTGATTCTTTAATTATTACTATTATTAGGTGGGTGAAAACTTGAATGGCCGTTGCATTAGTCTTTCAGTCTGTTGAAAGTTGATTTCAAATGCGGTTGCTTCTTCAATCTGAGGGATGCTGTTTTCAGGTGTAGACATTGGCAGATCTCTTTGTAAGTGCTTTCCTCAAAAGGATATTGATACAGGGATTTTCAGATCAAGCTGTTCAACTTCACAGGGAATGGGTTCCATGAGGCCCTGAGGAGTACTCTGCCACATCAACTAAGCTAGAAATGGCTGTAAAAAGCATGTTGCTATCTTATTTACTTGGAGCATGTTAGAATAAAAAACTTGAAAGGCTTCTGTCTTTGTCTGCTTGAGATTCTCTAAAAGAATACCAAAGACTGGGTGATTTATGCAACAAACGTTTATTTCTCCCAGTTCTTAAGGCTTGAATTCCAAGATCAAATTTCCAGAATGTTTGGGTTCTTGGTAAGGGCCCCCTTCCTGGTTTACAGAAGGCAATCTTCTTGTCTCATCCTCACTTGGTAGGGATAGATGTCATGTGCCCTCATCCATTTATGGGCGCTTTAATCTCATCATGAGGGCTCTACTCTCATGATGGTATGTCACTGTAACCACCTCCCACAGGGCCCACCTTCAAATGACATCACATTGGGGATTGTTTCAACATATAAATTTTGAGGAAATTCAAACATTCAGTCCATAGCAGCCTTCCAGAGACAGCATAGTTGATAAGAATTATATTTCTATTAATAATAACATCAATATAGTCTTTTTTCAATACGTTGCTTAGAAATGAGATGATTTTAACAAGATGTTGTGATCTTAATAGGGAATTCTATATATTTTAGGTCATACAGATTGATGTGTTAATAACAAAACTGGGAGTAGGACCCCAGTCTCCCAAGCCACAAAAACCTCTCAAAGATTCTTAGGGGCAATACCTAACAGCCTAACAACAGTGGTTTGAGGCAAGCATGCTTACCTTAAACTAGCACATACATCCCAGGCCATATAATCCTCATGGAGCTTTGTTGCCCATGCGTGATCCTTTCTCCCCTTTTTATCCGTGAAATAATTATATATTTTTTGTTCTTAATTAGTTGAATTTTCTATTTTTAAAGTCAATTTTCATTTTATAGTCCCATTAGTTTATTTTTGTTATGTTCATAATCTTTATTATATCCTTACCCATTCTGAATTTTAAAAATCATAATAAGAATAAACAAATAGTGCTTGTAGTATGCCAGCCACTTTCCTGAATGCTTTGAAGACATGAACTGTGGTGATATTTACTCCCATCCTTGGGCACGGGTACCATTCAGAACCCATTCCACAGAAGATGATACTATATCATAGACTAGTTATGCACCTTTCTCGGCATCATACAGCCAGCAGGTGGGAGAGCTGGACTCAAACCCTGTGAGCCTGAATCTAATCTGTACTTTACTACACTGTTGATGCTATAGATGAAGTAGATGTGTATACATATATCTTTTTCATAAAAGCTGTGTGTAACCAGTTAGCCAAAGGTGCCATGAGTAATTCATGAGTCATCAAAAGGTTATCTAGATAATAAAAATATAAGCAGGTTAGAATGTTGGTATGGTTATTTGACAGAAAATGCTTGCTTTCTAAGTATAGTCTTAAATTTCAGGTATCATAATTAAGGCAACATTTGATAAAAAAGTTGTTTTTTTTTTTTTTACTTAAAGAAAATCAATCCTGATTTGGAAATTAATAGTGCAACAATTTTTTGTATAAAGAACACTTCATAGGTGTAATGCTACTGTGAGCATTGAGGACATCGTTTGCAAGCTTTGATCTGGAAGAAACCTGTACACCACATTTACTTCTATAATGTCTTTTGTTGGTATGGTGAAGCTTTGAGAATCAGCTCACCTTAGTCATAGAGAACTTTCATTGTTAAAAAGCTTGCTTTTACATTACAAACCCCGCTGTGTTCTATCTTCAGCAAAGCCACCTATTCCCACCACTAAGGCTAAACTGAATACATTTAACCGCTCTTTAGCATGTCTTCTCTTAGTTAAAATTCACCAATTCCTCTTTTTGGGAATTTTTTATTGTTATTCAAGTACAGTTGCCTCCATTTTCCCACCTCCCACCTTCCATCCTTCCCCCTTTTGGCTTTCTCCATGGGTCCTTTATACATGTTCTTTGACAACCCTTCCCCTTATTTCCCGGTTATCACCCTCTCCCTCCCAGTCTGTTCTTTATTTGAATGTCTCTGGTTATATATATTTTGCTTGCTTGTTTTTGTGTTGATTAGGCTTCACTTACAGGTGAGATCGTATGGTATTTGTCTTTAACCACTCTTTGCATCTGTGGTTTCCAAATCTTTGATTCACCCACTGCACACCAGGAAAGATCAAAGTTAGTAATTTCTCTCTGTGAAAGTATTTTCTAGAGCACTTCTCAGTTCCCTGATTTTTGCTGTAATACTTTGTATAGTGAGGGTCCAAAATTTCTCCACTTTTGTTACTGTAATATAACTTTGTTTTAGCTACTTAAGCAACTAAATCATGTTATAGACTCAAAATACCCTTAGATATTTAATGTATGGACGCATATAAGCTTTGTTTACCCACTCCTATATATTTTTTCTAACCTTAATTTTTGACTTCATGTTTTTCTCCATTAATTTAATTCCATCATTCTACCTTTTCCAAAAATACTTGCCTCTCAAATTTTTCCTCTATTTTGAGCTGTGTCTAACTGTCCTAAGGATGCATACTTGTAAAACTTCAGAAATACAGTATCTGAATATTTGGTGAAAATATGGAACATAATTAAGGTCCACCTTTAATGGATGATACTTGAAAAAAATTTTTTTTTAGTGATTAACAGGGTCCCACAGTGCTCATGTCCAGAGCTAAAAAATTTGTATAGAAGTCCCTATATGCTATACAGTTTGCCTGGATATAGTCTTTTTGCAATACATTACTTACAATGAGAATATTTTAACAAGAGATGTTGAGATCTTAAAGAACTGTATTTGTCTCAGGTTAAACAGATCGATGTATTAGTAACAGGGTTGGGAGTAGGACCCCAGTCTCCCAAGTCACAAAACCTTTTAAAAGTTGTTATGGTTAATACCTAACAGCGTAACTGCAGTTGGATATACCCAAAGAAGCTTATATAGCTCAAATGAAACATTGCCCATAGATCTATTTTATTTCATAAAAAATGAAGTACATTAATAAAGTTTCTTTGTTCATTTTGCAAAGGTATATATATATATATATATATTATAAACCCTAACACAGTATTCAAAGTTGTACCACACTAGAAAGAATGCAAGATTTAAGGGCATTCTTACTCAAAAGAGCATAATCAGTTACTTAGATTTTGCTTCATTCAACTCGATTACTGAAAATTCTTTATGTAATAAAACTGCAAGCTCCTCCCCCAGCACGTGAATCAAACAGTGTAAAAGAAATGATCTCATTGACATTAATGAAAAATAAACTTTATTGGAAATATATGGATTCCCCACAAGTAATTACATTAGAGAGATTTTCCCCAAAACAAGTTCCTTTTAAAACGGAAGTTTTCTTGAGAACTGTGTTTATTATGATTTTCGATATCATATAAATGGTTGAAATTTCATAGGGAAACCTAATATAAATGAAATACTTAAAGCTTTTTTCTTTATTTTTGGTAACTTAAAAAATATTGAATTATTTGATAAAGTAGCAGTAAATTTTTCAATCGCTTGTTACATTTGAACTTAATAAACTATGCACTCGTGAGGTTTTGTGATCTCGGAGAGCAAACTATGAAGGTAGAAAAGTGTTTAATTGTTATGACTTTAGAACAAAGGTCCATTGGGGGACCAGTTGGGAGCTGAAGGTGATGTAATTCACTGAGGTCCTGAGGCTTCCTATTTACCAGATGTCTTCGAATGTGGCAGCGCCACCCAGCTAGGGGTAGTGCTCGTCAGTTTTGTTTAACCAAAGGGACATCCAATATCCAGTAAAGGTTAAGAAGTTTTCACTGTAAAACAAGATCTTAAGAGACTGGACCACTCCCTGGCATTTAACGTATCCGCTAGGAACCTCTTGCAGTCGGGCTGAACCCGGTCTTTCTCCAACGCAGACAGTGGCTCTAATTTTGCTCAGGTCGAAGTGAGGTGTGCGCTGCTTGCACACACACACACACACACACACACACACACACACACACACCTGTGAAAGGTAGTTACAAGTCTGCTGTTTTATCCCCTGAATCTGCAGCGGTCTGTGATATGGATGAATTCTGATTCAAGCCTGCGTGTAAAATAGGGCGCTGTCCTTACCAGAGGACGGTTGGATGGTCTATTTGCCAATATCAATATTTGGATGGAAAACTTAAAATATGTTGCTTTTCCAACAGTTAGACTTTAAAGGAAGAAAAGCACTACTGATGAAATATTAGCAGTAAATGGGTTAACCACTAAGTTCTTTCTGTAGTCGTCGAGGGTCTTTTAAGTTTACAGGACAAGAGAAGCTTCATTCTCTTGCTCCGAATGGAGACTCCTCCACATATGCGCCCTGAACCAGAGCGTCATCCGGGGTCGTGGGCGACTTCGCCTGCTGCCGCGAGGTCAAATCAGGCGGCCTTTAGAGACGCACCCCTCACCCCAGAGGCCCACCTGGGCTGTCCCCCGCTGCTCCCCTGGGAGGGTGGGTCTTCACGGAGGTGTGCACCGGGACCCGCCCGCTGGTGCCAGGGGACTCTCCGAGTTGCCTCCGGAAGTTTGCTCAGCTCCCAGCCTTTGCACGAGTTCCCGGCGCAGAGCTGTGGCGTGAGGTGGGGCTGCAGCCGCCTTTGTGTGAGGGCGCAGGCTGCAGGGCGCGGGTCCGCTCCGCTGGGGCGCCGCTCAAAGCGCCGGGTTCTGCCAGCACCCCAACGAGGGGCATCCCAAGAGTTCCGCTTGCCTTCTGTGAGCCACAGAGAGCTTTTTGCTCCGAAACTCTAGAAAGCCTACTTACGACACTTTGCAAGTTAGAAACTCATCAAAATTCACATCAGGAATCCATAATGCTGGGGGCGGGCAGGGCAGGTTGGAAGGGGAAAGTGAGTGAACATTAACCTTGACCTTTTTCTAAAGTTCTTTAATGTTTTTCAAATAAAGGATTTGGCACCCTTTCCCTCCTTTTTTATTTTCTGAATGATCCTTAGTGCAATAAACATGTTGTGTTTTTCTTTTTTTTTCTGTTGAATTCACATAGCACCACGGAAAATAGGTTGGGCTAGATTGCGAATGGTTTTCAGCTGCTTGCAATGAAGTGCAAGCGCACTGCCTAGGCGTCTGAACCCTGGCTTCTCCTCCTCCGGCAATGGGTGTCCGTGGGTGAGGGTGGGGCACAGCAGGTGGGGGTCCACGCGGGGAAGGACCTGATTCTCTTTCTTTAGACCACCCTTGATTGTGTCTGTTGGCCATACCGCCTACCTTGGTCACGTTTGCTTAATCACCATGGACGTTACACTCACCTTGCATAATTCCAGTCCAAAGGAGAAACATAGCGTTATGTTGTTTTGCCTCTATCTACATGGAGATGCTCTGTCAGGAAAGGTGAAAACTCAACGTGCGAATGCGCATGCACCTCTTTTCGAAAATAAGCTGTCTTTAAGACATATCTAGTAAACCAGCAGGAAAATGTATCGAAAATATATTGCATAGAACTTTAACCAATTCCTACCTCAAATAAAATAGCGGAAGACGTGTAACTGGTAAAAGATGAATGATTTCTGGTAAAATCTGGGTATGTAAATTTAATACAGTTTAGATTAATCGTGTATATTTTAAAGGTACATGTCATAGAAGAGATCTAACTTTGACAGTCTTTTATAATAGAACTTTTTGGAGCAATGACGACAGCCATAGCAAGAAATAAAAGGTGATAAGATGATCATGATTGAATTATGACTTTTAATATTTGTAGTAAAATAACTTTCTATAAACTATAAACAACATCTATAGTAAATGCAAACAACAATGTTAGATAGGTCAAAATATTTGCACATGGGGAAAGTGATCCTGTTAGATTTTTACATTTCCATTGGATCCTTCAGGATAACAGAACTCAGATCTATTTCTTTAAGGGCAACTATGCATATGTAAAAAACTGTTACTGAAACAAGTCGAAATTCAAAAACAAGCAGACCTTTTGAAAAGATCCTGTGAGTTTTTGAGATGCCAAAATACTATTATTGAAGTCACAGGTAAATCTAATCTATTATATTTGAGAACTTTGTAACAGTGCACTTGAGAGGCTGACAGGATTGATTAAAATTCAGCTAATGGTTTTTTTTTAATTAAAATTCACAAGCTTCAAAAATGTGACAAAGTTATATATTAGCCTGTGGATGTATTTCCTAGAGTAGATGATGACGGATTGGGACATATATTTTAAAGAAAAGCTGAAATATTTCTTTGTGTGTGCACATGTTTTTATCTTGATGAAAACCTCTCGAGCTGCTTCGATGCAAAATATGTTTCCATGTCTGTTCAGTCTGCAGAGCGGCGAGAAGGCTGAAGACGAAGCCAGGGAAGGAAAACAGCAATGGAGCACACACAAACATGAGGCCGCCTGGCTTCTTGCCCACATACATGACATTCAATTATTTTAGTGCTTTTTCATGAGAGTTTTCCCTCCGTCAGCTTCCCCTCCCTCTCCAGACCCTCGCTTTTCTACTTTGGCATAGTTCATCTGATTCAGCACGCATTTTTCCCCAGCTTTCCTCACTGATAATATGTCTCCAACTCACTCAAAAAAAAGAAAGTGCTAAGATTAAAATTCTCACAATTCTATCTTGACATTTACGGTAGTACTGTATAAGTGTGACATTTCTTTCAATAAATTGGGAAAGGAAATAGAGTGGTCCATACATTATTTCAGCTGCTGCTTTGATGTATGGACTCCAAATATTTTTCATTTCCCAAAATATATTCTCATGGAAGAGAGGGGCATTGAAAACAGCTTTTAGACCTTGAGAATTTTTTTCAAAGTATAATAAATAACTTAAATTGACAGACAGGCAATCTCTCATCTGAGTTTGACTTATTTGAATTTATCTTTGTATGTGGGGGGAGGAGTTAAATAGTTATTTCAGAGAAGTTTTCAATAGTTTGATTTATTCAATTACTTTATTTCTAGACTGTAAAGGGAACTAAATAAAGAAAACTTTACTAAAACACCCCAAATGTCTGTATTTGGAGAGTTGGCACCAATAACAACAGCAACAACCACAAACTGGTTCAGAGCATCAGAGTCATCTCACAAAATAGTCTTTCCACTGAGTTAGCATCTGATGGTGCCAGGGCAATGAAGAGAAAACTGTTTCCAAGAGGTGGAGACTCGAATCTGTAATAGGTCTTCCTGACTCTCATCCCTTTGCTTCCTGGACTCTGAACATTCCTTCGCTGCACTTCATTCCTATCAAGAAGATGTGAAGAAACTCCAATAGCTACACAGCACCCGGAGATCTGAAAGTGCTGGAATCTTAAGATGTCCAAAATTGTGTTAGGCTTTAAAAGAAATTGATGGCTCCCTCTGCCCCTCTCCAACTCCCACCCTCACCCACCACCTCCTACAAGTGTTGCCCATTGGTAAGCAGGCATAGCAGTTTTATTCCTCATAGATTTCTTGATTGACAGGAAAGATGGCGAGCAGAATCCTGGGATTAGAACCCAGGCTCTCTCATGGAAAGCGAAGGACAGTGCTCTCAGAGATAAAATAGAAAGGTGGAGCAAAGCAGGGAGTGGTAGCCTGAGGGTGCCGGGCTGAACTTGCTGAGATAAAATCCCAATGAGAACTTCACTTAATAAACTGGGTCTTACTTGCCAGCTGCTGGCTCCTGGGGCACGGACCAAGGTGATGTTTGGAGCTGGGGAGGGTTGAAGTAAAGAGTGAGGGTTAGGAGAAAGTTTTGAAAGCCTGCTGAGGAGGGAAGAGTCATGCCATGACACTCTGGATAAAGTAGCTGAAAGTATTTACCAAAACGCTATGGTCATTCCCCAAGAAGGTTATGGTCAAAGCTTCAGGCAGAAAAAGCCCAGGTATGTCTCAGGGAAGGTGAGAAAGTATCTCATCTGATTTCTTTCCTCTTTTTGTGACCTCCAGAAATCATTTAATTTTTGTTGTTTAGTGTTATTTTAAATTTGTTATTAATGCACCATTGGCTAGAGCTGTATTATTACCATAAACTCCATCTCAAGCTCTCAAAATCCATTAAATGAAGCTCTTGGCAACCAGAGACCCAGCTTCTTGCCAAAAATTGCAGATTAAGCATTCCTTATGGGAGTTTGCCATTAGCTATTCTTCTGTTATAAGCACATGTGGTTACATGTCCCCAAACACACAGGATTCTGTGTAATAGATTTGCATTTCCAGGGGTTTCCAGGGGTGTTAAGTGGAGTTGGTGACACCTTGCACCCATTCCTCCAGCCACCACAGTCAGAAGTGGGGCTGAGGTAAGGGCTGGGAAGGACTTGCTAGGCAGCTGTCCGCCTTGGCTTCCCTGTAGTTTCCTCTAGATGCTGAACCGTTACTGATATGAGGCACTCTAGAGCTTGCATCATATGTCTTTCATTTATAAGACATCGAATGTTTTTCAGGGAATTTAGAGCTCTTAAGACGCATATTTATAAACAAGCTGACAGAGCTCCACGACATAACTAAGTTTATAGCTAGGAGTTGTTTGTATATGTCCTCAAGTCTGCAAGGCATTCTTGCTGCCGTGAGTTTCTTGGGTGTGTG